>JANAVB010006137.1:0-46750 GCA_029216955.1 Iris pallida | reverse complement strand
TAATACAAGACTGTTGGCCCATTGGTCATAGTCACACCTGATTTTGATAATTAACATAGACTTTGGTCGATATGCAAAAATACACTATAGGTACAAAAATAGATTGCCTACTTCGAACAAGCTTCTTTTCGTCTCCTTCGTCGTACAAAAACTACTGATGTTGATCAAGCCTTGTTTTTTATTTTTTCTTTTATTGAGTCTAAGAAAATATGAGGTTAATTGGATTGCAAGCTGACTTTCTACTGAACCCTATGTCCAAATAAAGCCAACCTATATACCCCACATTTTATACGAAGCCTATACCCAATCCTATATCAAATACACATACAAAAAGCCTATAAAAAATTGAGCAGATATTCATATAAAAACTCTACACGAGTTCAGTCTGAGTATGGCCCGAACTCTGCCCGAGTCGGTAGGTTGTTTCTAGAACATTTTGGTCTTCATGATTATATGTCATAACTTTTCAAATTACAAAATTGATGAGCCAAAATCATGCCGAGTTCTGCCCCAAAACATGCTATAAGTAGAGGAGAACTTCCCATTCCAAATCAATCATTCATTCCTCTATTTCTCTCTATTCAAAAGCATTCCAGAGCTATTTATCTTCATATCTAGTCTTTAACGACTCCTAGCTAAGACAAGTGTCATTCCGTTTCAATCTAGATTTTGGTTATTCGAGTTGTAATGAAGGCTCTCCGAAAACATTCCAGTTATCAAAGTTTGCCTCTGTTGAAGTTGCAAGTTCTTCGGATGAAAACTTGTGTTGTAAGGAGCTGCAAGCGCTCGGTTGAAGCTTATGCTATAGTTGATTAACATCGAGCAAGAGTACTCGAGACTGAACTAGTCCTCTCAAAGGAATACCAGTATACATCGCTGTGTCATGGGTTTGATATTTACTCGAGACTGGACTAGTCCTCTCAGAGGGATACTAGTATACATCGCTATGTCAGATCTGATGCTCTTTACTCTCTACATTTAAATTTCATATTTTGATATCATCTGCTCTATACTTTATATCTGTGACAAAGCTTATATTTTTTAATTGGAGATTATCTTTCCGTTGCACACACACACACACTCTATTTACCCCCTCTCCCCCACTAGAGGTGCTCAACGTTCCTACATTTTCCACTATTATTTTGATCAGTAAATGCCTTTACCGTAGCTTTGATTTCAGAAGCATAATGAACGTTAATTCCTTGAAACAATCTTCGTACAATTTAACCTAAACAAGTCCATCTTTATTTTTATATATCATGTCCCACTCAAACTCATTCCCTTGTGCTATATTTCTATTGCACAAGTTTCGGGTCACAAATGTCACTATTACCGTCTACCGTAATATTGTTGTTCCTTCCAATTTAATTTGGGGACTCAACATCGATCCAAATTATTCGACCTAATATATGATTTTGACCTATTTTGTGCCTACTATGCACATGCTAAAGGTGTCCTACTCAATCGAGTTCTCATGTGCTATTTATTTTCAAATGGCACAAAAGACCCAATTAGTAGAATTTCGGAGTCTATTTCGACTCGATAAATTATTTCGGACCAAACTTAGTCCAACTAGCCTAGTAGAGCCAATCCTAGGTTACCCCTAACCAAATAGATTCATATTTGATTAACTTTTATCAATTAAAAAATAGCCATCATTGATTGGAATTAATCTAAACACCACTCAATATTCACTTTCCAAATTTGGATATCAACTCAATCTTTTGAGATACATCTACCTATATCTTTTGATTGGATAGCAAAAACTCAACCAAACTTCCTCAAACCAATTTCTATCAAACCTTAAACCTCTCTCCCACCTATTCATATATTTTAACCCCACAATTAGCCGCCCCCTACTCTTCCTCTACCCAAACCCTACCACACCAAGACCCCCTAACCCGAAACCCCTTCAAACCCTAGCCACTAAATAGCCCTTCCTGAGCACTTCTAGGCCTTGCATCACCTCTACAATGACACCAAGAGACCCCTCTTCAACCCTACCAAGTCCTGCAAGAGTCTCGTCTACTCGTTTGAAGGCCGAACTTGAAGGTTTGACATCTTTGCACATGGATTTTATCTACTTTTAATGATCCGTTAGTCAAAAACCTAATTATAATTCGTAGCTCTATATGTCTACTTTTATCCCCAACTGCCGACTCACGTGGTTTTGCACCGTTTGCCCGTGGTGCTCGTTGCACAAAAGTTGGTCCAAGCTGAACCAATTTCGGTGCACACTAGTTTCCGGTGACTCGTGAGACCTTTCGACCTCAAATGAATTATTGGTGATAATCCTAACATCCCCCTCTATCCTCCTATAATGATCTACAATGATCTCGTCAATTGTTCTTATATTGTGCATGTATTTTTGTCGTAAAAATTATTAAACATCAAAATTATTGATCCAAAATAGTTTTTGTTCTCTAAACTTCGTAGAATTGATATATAATCCTTATTGTTTATCTTTGATATAAAATCCTAATTTTTCTCATATTATTCTGATTTATTTCAGAATTATAAATCCATAAATTCTATTGTTGTTTGGTTCTGAATCTACCCGACAAGTTGATAAATTGTGTTGCTAGTTAAGATTGTTAATTTGTCATTATATTTTTCTCAATATATATTTTTTTCTCAATATATATATATATATATATATATATATATATATATATATATATATAAAATAACTATCCAGAATTATTTTGTTATTTATTTTCAAATTAATATAATTTATTTTATTTGATGAAAGTGTTACTTTATGGTAATACGATGCTACTCCCCGTTCCCGGTATACGTATTTTTTTCTACCTTATTCATGTACATGGTATCTGGTATCTGTAGCAAGTGTACATGAATCCTGTACTTGCACCTGATCATGGCTTGGGACAGTTTCTTGTCGCATAGTAGGGTGCCACCCCTTGTCCTTGTCTAGTTGTAGGTGCAGTTCACTACATCGATGATGGAATACTAGACCGTGTCGTGTTCCAGATTACTTATTTTGTTTTATTTTCTTATGATCATGTGTCATGGCATTTGGACTTGACTTAGGTTGACAATGGGTTAGGGTTAGGATTTAGTGGAGCCACCAACCCCCATCTCCTATAAATATTCTCTTCTACTCTCTCTCTCCTCATTCTCTCATTTATTTTCTCTACCAACTCTAGGTAAGTACATCTCTCACTAATGGAGAGACCATAATGCTTATTTTTATTCTTTGAATTTCTTTACATATTTTTGTCCTATATTGTGTGTCTTTAGATTCTCTAAAACTTTAGTTCTTGACATTTTCAGTTTTGATGAACGGTTTAGAGTATTTAAGTTTCTATTCTAGGCCTTTAGGAATTTTTGAGGATTTGATCTATTAAACTTAGTATTTCTAAAATCTAATTGTCTCATGTTGTAGGAAATTTCATTCAATGTAATTTTGACCTTTGAATCCTTAGATTTAGAGTTGTCCTGAGGATTTTAATTAGGACTAAAACAAGTTTTCAGCTTTTTCATGTCGTCTTCAGGAAGAACAAGAGCATCCTGCGTGTATTTTTATGCAAAGGCCCCTCTATGTGCATATTTTGCAGCAGATTCTTTCATGCACATATTTTTATGCAAAGGCCCCTCTCTACGCATATTTTGCAGCAGACTCATTCCCACGCGTATTTTATGTAAAGGCCCTTACATGTGCGTATTTCTGCATAGAATCTCTTCTTTGTGCATATTTTTGCATATAAGGCCCCTGTATAGAATCTTTTCTTGAGCATATTTTTACACATGAGACCCCTGTTGGTGTGCAGATTGCACAGAGACCCATGTTTGTGCACACAAATTGTCTATAGACCCTTTTTTTTCTGCCCAAAATTACGTAGAATCTCTTATTTTGTACAGATTTGCGTATAGATCATAATTTTACACGTAGAAAGATTATCCTTGACCATTTGACTATGTTCCTGACTTAATTATCTGTACATATACTGGTACTATTCTAAGTGTATACCAAGGTACAATCTATATGAGTGTACTGAGGTACGACTCTTCGTTCTACCTGATCCTATTTGTTATATGTCAGTATATTCCCGATCCCAACACAGTCATGGTAATAGTCAGTAGCATTGGCATGGTATGATGATTGTTGTTTGATGTATTACACAAGGGATGGATCTAGATATGGGAATCTACGAGCCGATGTAGATTCATACTTTAGGGTACACGTACTGAGGTACGACATATATAAGGATGACCATGTGACACGACATGTGATTCCAAGACCAACATTGGGTTAAACTAAGCAACTTGAAATAGTAGAATTACTAGAAAGGAATAGAATTTCGAGATCGTGCATGACAAGACACCACCCAGACATTTGTTATGACATACCGGTTGGCCACTACGTATACTTTATATTCATCTGCACTAGTGGAGTGCAATATTTGATTATTATAAGTCGAGCCAGTTCTTCCTACAGGAGAGCTGGAACCGTTACTGATTATCTTGGTAAGGTGGCCCTATGAGGGACCGGTGTATTCCTATCTGCCTGCCTATTATATTTTTTGTTCAGCTAACCTTGCTTGGATATGATACGATCTGAGGATTCCTACATATATAAGCTTTATTGGGATAACCTAGCCAGATTATAGAAAGCCGTAGGACTTGTTGGCCGCTTGTAAACTGACTTGCTTGTGCCATGCTTCCTTCTGTTTGTAGTTGATGACATGGACCATCGTGGTGTGTGGTCCAACCCACGTCCTTGTTCGGTTGTTGGGTTGGGCTATTGTGCTACGACAGGCTACGGACCGAAGTTGTGATGCATAACCCAATAACCTGACCATGATTATAGGATGTACTCTATCTTGGCACAATTATGGCACCCTTGTCCTTGTCTGGTTGTAAGGGTGTCATGACCCGCACCTGGTTTAGGGGCACGAGCACGTAGGTACGTCCAGCCTACGTCGTAGTATCGGCGGTAGAACGCCGTATAGGTCGACTGTAATATCTAACATCCAACATATATGGAATATAACCTGGCATCTCCATACGGTGTATTAATATGCAATCTAGAAACATATACTCAATCAACAAATCCAGAGAAAAAAATATAACACGAAGTGATATCAGATAGTGAAGTGATGAAATAGAGTAGTAACATATGTACAAACAGAGACTAAAGTTTATATCAACTAATACATCTCCCGAATAAATATAACATCCCTCAATATGTTAAACTGGAGACAAATCCAGCAACCTAGCTACTAGCTAAAGTACTACTGGAGGTGCACCCTTAGAGAGCACCGGCTCCAAGGGAAATCTTCTAGGCATGGTCGTCAGTCCTCTAAATACTCTGAAAAATATTATCCAGTCAGGATTCGATCGGATTACAAACACTAATAGCAGTTCCAATTAATTAACAAAAACTATAAGACAGTGATAAAGAAGATGCTATATACGATGAGAACAAACTGATGCAATAGAAGTAATAAAGAGACACAGAAAATATAATCAATAGAATGTAATCAGTGCTGACAAAAAATATAAGTAGAACTACAAGATCAGGAATAGAGCAATGTAACCGATGAACTGAACATAAAAAAGTATGTCAGACAATGTGCTTTGAAATACCAAATAGATATGCGATCGCGAGATTCAATGATTTACACTAAGGAAAGCTATCTCAACCATACGTGAAGTGCATGATTAGCTAGTAGCCGATAATTTATACTACTTGCTGATAGTTCTATATCACACACCTAGCTAGTATTTCTCCCACCCCGACTGATACGATGGATCCAACCATGACATGTTACTAGCCAATGTATCCAATGTTAACCAATATTATCTATGTTTTTCAATACCAACAAGGAAGAATATCCGATACCATTACAACGAGTCAAGGTAATATCTCATGATTGAAGATCCAATGACAATACCAATCTGTGTACTATCATGTCAAGAATCATAAGTAACATTTCTAAATACTTGAATTATAGTAGCAATCAAATAATGGAAACTATTAGAGAATGTACTCGTCTGTGGTCCTGAGCAACAAATTTGAATTAAGGTCCAAAGTGGAATCACAAAGACCTAAATATAAGATATCAAAGTTAATTTGTGTTTCAGTGTGCTAAATGTGGATATCTAAGATGAAATATGCATTCTAGGTCAATTTTTAGGTCAAAACTAGGTCTTCGTGGTCAAACTAGGTCAATTTGACTTAAAGGTTGACTTTTAGGGTCAAATTAGTCAATCTTGGTCAAATTAGGTCAAACCTAGGTTTCTACGCATTACCTTGTCATACCAAGGTAAACAAACCTATACTAGGCTACCCTAGTGTCTACTTTGGTCATTTATCTTGAGATACCCTACGCATTTACCATTTACCCTATTCCTTTACTATATCAATACCCATAGGTAAGGCCCTATAGATATTGCCCTATATACATGGGTTAACCCATATTAATCATTACCTACCTATGTATTGCATTACCTACATTACCTAGCTAGTTTACCCTATAGACATTTCCTACACATTTCCTCTATTGTCTGCATTACCTATTCCTAGGTGATTTCCCTTTTACTTAAACCCTCACACATAACATGGGACACATTTACAAATTATAAAAACATATTGTCACACTCTCTATACATAGGAACCCGTCATAGGAAGACACTCACATTTTACTCATGTGCTAAAGACACAACACAACTAAAATACATACACATTTTACCACTGGCACTAAACGATGTGTCTATTCCACCTACTCATGTTGTCGTTGCCTCAAACATTTCCCGAATTCCTAATACAACTAATACCAACTGGCCACACTGCTGACACCATTTCCTTCATCTAATCCACACACACACTGTCAACTCTATATATATTCACTACTCTCGAACACACACAGGCATGGATACACCTGTCGTCCTATGTGCAGCATCCTCCATCTCTTGTCTGTTGCAATCTGGGGCACAACTAAGCCCTGTGCACCACCTGCAAGTGGCCTAAGGCCCCTGCTATGTTGTCCCCCTCTTGCTGTTGGAAGCAATGCATGCTGCTCTCGACCCCTGCTGATGTGCAAGAGGGAGGAGAGCCCCATCCATCCTACCTGCTGTCATGAAGGCAGTAGACAATAGTGCCTACACTGTTTCATAATCTGCTGCCTAGTGCAACAGGTTCCTCTACTGCTGTTGCTGCTTCTTCAACTGGCCCAAGTGGCCACACCACTACTACTGCACATTTTCTTGCTACTGCCCCCCTCCCTCTTCTCCATCTCTACCTATCAATTTATCTATCTATTAGCCTATCTCTCTATCCCAAGGTCACACTAACACACATCATTGACTCACAGACACTACATCATCTACACTCCAACACAAATTCACTAGCTACCCTCTTCCCCTCTCTTGAATATACTAGCATACAACTCTCACTTGACACTTTAGACACACATCTCCCTATCCAATACACACACACACACACATATATACATGTGTAATTCATACACATGAACATCTTATCCTACCTTCACACATGCACACCTATATATTTTCCTCATTACAATTGATGCCTTGTTCCCAATTGTTATCTACCATCGCAAACACGTACTTACCTATATAATTTCCCTCTCTTCTATTCCCTACATAGGTGCCTCCACCTAGCAGTCCCCTATAGTAGTTACCAACTGCTACCAACCTATGCACAAGTGTGCACATGTCCATAGGACTTCATCTCCCTGTCTTAAATGATTTCACCAAATCAGTCCCTAAATCATGTACACAGGCCTTTATTCCCTACTGCTTCCTCATCCTTCCTACCCCACACACACAAGTCTAGTGTAACATACTCACAAACTATATGCAACATACAAAAACACACAACATTCTTAAAATAAGGCACACACATGTAGGTGATGCACACACTATTCATATGTGTACACACACTAGCACTACCTATATGCGTAACCATATACCCACATAAAATATGTATGCACACACACTATAAATTATATATCTATATACCTATATATACAAACATAGGTTTAGGACACACACCTAGCACATACATGCATATACACATATATATGTAGATATACATGCATACTAAAATCTAATCGTGTATTTCATGAGATACCATGCCATAACATCACGTATCCTATTTACGACACGTACCCCAAATCTCAACTAAAAAAGGACACAAAAATCCCTTTGGGGATATGTGTCGAACACTTGGTGCGCAAGCTTGTGATACGCCTAAGATACTCTGTCAAACCTTGTCCTAATCCTACCAAAATTCATAGGCAAGCCTAAAGTATACTTATAAACATAATTAGTGCAGTTCTAAGCTAGTGTCATGTGTAATAGAGTATGTGCACCACATGTGTAGGAGTCCAAAAACCCCAAATTTGATCCCGTGTCCTACAGTATCATGACACGGCCTACATGTATCCATTTATGGACATGAATCTAGACACTCGCAACCAAATCTACATTAATCAGACCTAACAAACCTAATGACAACCACTTGGTGCAACATTTTCTAAATGCCACCAAAAATGGCACAAAACTCACTCTAACTTTTAAATGGGGATACCTTAGTGTCTCAAAACTCTTCCTATGGGTATCCCTAGTCCATGGGTGAATTCCTAGGGGTTTATTATTGCAAATAGAGTCTAAATGACAAGGAAAGTGAGGTGTATACCTATTGGGAGATGGATTCCCAATAAAAAGCCAAATAGATACGATCCGGACATATAGCTCCTAGAAAGTGGACTCCTCTCCTTGCTCCTAGTCTCCAAGCTCCTTCTAGACTCTTTTTATAGAGAGAATGAGAGGAATAGGTGGAGGAATGTATGGGATTTGGAAAAAAATAATAATGAAGGAATGTGGAGAATGCCAAATTAGTGAAAATGGAGGCTATGGCAAAATAGAGTGACTGAAGAGGAAGCCCCCACTTGGCCGTCTATAAATACCTAAGCTAGGTTAGTACAAAATTCCTAGATTGCCCCCTGATAGTTGTCATTTGGCTAATTAAAAGCATGGAGGGTTTTGGACCTATTTCGGTCAATTGCCTAATCTTTATTTTAACTAATTGGGCATGACTAATGTGCATAATGGAACTAGTCTAATAAGCTAGTCTATAAGTCATGTCATTCTAATGCTCGACTCTAGTTTAGTGTCTAGGCTAACCGGTATGCTGACACAAGTCTGACAATTAGGCTAGCCACTAACCGTATCACCTAACACAACAAAAATAAATAAATACACACAATATTCTTAAATAATTATTAATAATATATTATAATTATGAAATGACAAAATTATTCCTATTTCAGAAATGTGGTAGTTATAATCCTACCCCCTAGAAAATTTAGTCCTCAAAATTTGAGTTGGTTGCACTCCCCTCTAGCTCAAGACCCCAACAATCAAGGTCTAGCAAAATCCTATCTAAAGTTATACGACATGCAATTCTATGGAATGTAAACAAACATGCATGGTTATAGCCTCTACAGTGTCATGTTATTACAGTCTCTACTAGGGTTCATTATTACTCTAGCATGAAAATCACATATGCAAGCTAAGGTACTAAGAAATCAATCAAGCAATCAAAAGATGGAAAGGAACTGGAAGGAAGAAGAAACATAACCTAACCTTCAAGCCCATAACTTGAAGTATTGGTCTCCTCGAACGCCATCACAAATGCCCTGCCCTGACGGTGGATCCCCCGCTGCTAGTGCGGAGCATGATACGGTACCACAGGTGGCCTAGCTCTAACTCTTTGACCTGGAACTACAACCTGGGCCTGACGGTATGAAGTCAGGAGGCAATCCCTCATTAGATGCCCCGTTGATCCATAATGCAAGCATGCTCCAAGCCTCTTCCTGTACACCTCGCAAGTATAGCCTGACCTCCGGCAGTATATACAAGTAGAAGCTGGCTGAAACTGCCTCTGAGGCTGCAGCAGATCCTGTTGTACTGGATCGTACCGGTGTATAAAACTACAGAACCTGAGCCCTAGCTGGAGCCTAGAACTGCTGCTGTAGTGGCTGGAAAGAACGATGCTGAGGTTGGGGATGCTTAGCAGGCCCCGTGCTGGTACTAGCCTCCGAAAGGAAGTCGCGATCTCTCTTGGGCTTCAGGCCCAACTCTCGCTCTACCTTGTGTGCCTCCGCAAGGATCTCCCCGTAGGTCTCATAGAAGGAGGGATTAAGGATCTTCACATCCTAAGTCAAACCGTCCCTGAAATCGCTCGCCCTAATGTTCGGGTCTCGTACTATGTAGTCTACATACCGGCTCAGCCTGCCGAACTCTACAGCGTACCCCTTAACCGACATGCCTTCCTATTAAAGGTTCTAGAACAGTCTGTCCAAGTCCATCCTATCAGTAGGAGAAAAGAACTTCTTCTTGAAGAGGTCCTTGAATTCGGCCCAAGTATGACCCTCTCCAACAAGAGTCGACTCATTCATGAACCAGGTGCGGGCGATATCAAGTAGCTGCAGCCCTACTGCCTCAACCTTCAAGTCCTCAACAAGATGGAACACCCTCATAAGTCGTTCGATATCCTTGAGCCAGTCATCAGCGTAGATAATGCCCTCCATCCCATTAAAGTCTCAAGGACCCAGCATCTTGAAGTCCTGGATATTTCTCGGCCTAATCTTGGCATCCTGCTGTTTGGTCGGAGCTACCCGCTATACTACAGCTAGATCGAGCTGATGGGCGTTCTCCATGCCCTGACGTATAGTGTCTGACTGCCTCTGGTGCACCTCAGACTGAGCCCTCTGCGCCTCTAGCTTTTCTTTGAAGAAGGGAAACATCTGCCCCATATCAGTAGGTACTGGAGGCGGATGAGGAATATCTCCTAGTACAAATAGAGCACTCTGCTACGCAGAAGGAGGAGGAACATCTGCAACGGCCTCTGGCACAACCTCAAGTGCTAGAGTAGTAGTACCCACAGCGACTCCTGGAGCGGTCCACTGTAATGGAGGAAGAGTGCCTCCGAAAGTAGCTACCGATACTCCGACTCCCTAAGAAGTAACTGGGGGTGGCCCACGAGATGTCGCAAACCTCTCTGAAGTTGCTAGTCCCGAACACCGTGACCTGGTCATAGGAGTCATCCTGAAGGCAGATCGAAAGAAGGAAGTCAAGATGGCACAAGATAAGATATTATCAAAGAAGGACATCAATTAAAGAAGGGTAGTAATCGAACAAAATTAGACAGAAGACAAAAATTTAAATATCTAAGGCCTAGCATGTCCTATGCTAAATGTAACAGTCATCTTTCTAGGATACTAGGGTGATAAGCCGTGAACCAATCTAGAATAGAATCTGATAATCATATTATTCTGCTCGAAAATCGTATTATCCAGAATCTTTACCTCGCCAGTCAACATAGCTGCGGTAACCCCCGGTCCCACATTCACGATATATAGATCTAAAATTATGTTGTTCGAAATAACCGTCTTGCTAGCTAGCATGGCTGCGAGAAATCCCAAATTCCATAAGTAAGATACGTATATCCATAAACATGTGATCAAGAATTTTGCCTGCCTAGCAAATATGATCGCGGTAAACTCTAGACTCCACAACCAAGACGAACGACTGCAATCCTCACTGCCTCGCCTAGTATGTACTACCAGAATATAGCCTTCATATAGTCCTTAAATATGTCCTTAATACAACTTCAAAGTCATCAATGATTACCAAGAATAAATTCAACAACGAACAAGGAAGAGTATATGGAAACAAGTGGAATCTAATTTTGGGGCAATATTTATAATGAGATTCTCATGGGTCGTCCCAGGAATCCCTCAAGCGATCCTATTTGTGATTGAGTACTCTTAGCCTATAGCCTATATCCTCTATATCTATAGCAGGCTCATGGCAGCACTCTAAGTCGAGCACCACTACGACATTGTACTAATTATGACTTCTGAACTGCATGGGCCACCACAAAAATGTATCACAACCGTACCCGGTTTAGGGACACGAGTGCGTGGGTACGTCCAGCCTATGCCACAGTATCGATGGTAGAACGTTGTATAGGTCGACTGTAATATCTAACATATAACATATATGGAATATAACCTGTCATCTCCACATGGAGGAATAATAAGCAATCTAAAAATGACTAAATCACTCTAGAGGAAAAAATATAGCATGAAGTGATATCATATAGTGAAGTGATGAAATAGAGTAGTAACATAAGTTAAGTACAAACAGAATCTAGAAGTCTATATCAACTAATACATCCCCCGAATAAATATAACATCACTCAATATGTCAAACTGGAGACAAATCTAGCAACCTAGATACTAGCTAAAATACTACTGGAAGTACACCCTCAGCAAGCACCGGCTCTAAGGGAAATCTCCTGGGTATGGTTGTCAGTCCTCTAAATACTCTGAAAAATATTATCGAGTCAGGATTGGAGCAAAGTAAAAATACTAATAGCAGTTCCAATTAATTGACAAAAACTATAAGGCAGTGATAAAGAAGACGCTATATACGACGAGGAACAAACTTATGCAATAGAAGTAATGAAGAAAGGCAGGAAATATGATCAATAGAATGTAATCAGTGCTAACAGAAATGTAAGTAGAACTACAATATCCGGGATAGAGCAATGTAACCGAAGAACTGAACATAAAAACTATGGCATACAATGTGTCTTGAAATACCAGATAAATATGTGATCGGCTTGGGAGATTTAATGATTTAAACTAAGGAAAGCTAGCTCAACCATACGTGAAGTATATGATTAATTAGTAGCCGATGATTTACACTACTTGTCGATAGTTCTTGATCACATGCATAACTAGAATTTCCATGCCCTGGCTGATACGATGGATCCAACTATGACATGTTGCTAGCCAATGTATCTAATGTTAACAAATATTGTCCAATATTATCTAATACCAACAAGGAACAATATCTGATACAATTACGATGAGTCAAGGTAACATCTCATGATTGAAGATCCAATAAAAATACCAATCCGTGTACTATCGTGTCAAGAATCGTAAGTAACATTTCTAAATACTTGAATATAGTAGTAATCAAATAATGAAAACTATTAGACAATGTACTCGTGTGTGGTCCTGAGCAACAAATATGAATCGAGGTCCAAAGTGGAATCACAAAGACCTAAATATAAGATATCAATGTTAATTGGTATTTCAGTGTGCACTACTAAAATCTGCTCAATTGGCGACGTAAATTTAGCGACGTTCGCAAAACGTCGCTAAATTGCGGACATTAGCGACGTATAACTGAAACGTCGCTAACCGTCGCTACTAGCGACATAAATAACGACGTGACAATGACGTATATTAGTTACATGAGGTAGTCGTCGCGAAACGTCGCTACCACGTCGCTAATAGCGACTAATTTAGCGACGTTAGTAAAACGTCACTAAATTCTAACTAAATTAAATTCCCCCCCCCCGATTCATTTTCTCCCATCCATTTTACTCTCTCACTCTCTCCCTCCAGCGCTCGCACTCTCACTCTCTCCGGCGACTCTCACTTTCACTCTCTCCGGCGACTCTCACTCTCTCCGATGACTCTCCTCCGGTACGTGACTCCCTCTCTCTCTATTTTTGTTGTTGGTGGTTGGGGGGTACTGGTGGCTCGGAGGGGGGCAGGGGGGTGCGAGTGGTTGTGGGTAAGGAATGGTTGGGGGGTGGCTGGGGGGGTGGGGCAGGGGGGTGAGGGCGGCTGGGGGTGAGGAGGAGGGGCTGGGGGGAGGGAAGGGTTAGGGTTCGGTTTAGGGGTGGGTGTGTGGGAGGGAGGGGGGGGTGAGGGCGGCTGGGGGTGAGGGCGGGGGGGGGGGGGTTGGAGGGAGGGTAGGGGAGGGTTATGGTAAGGGTTAGGGGTGGTTGGTGGGGGAGGGAAGCAAGGGGGTGAGGGGGGCTGGGGAGGGGAGGGGTGCTGGTGGGCGAGGGGTTAGGAATAGGGTTCGGGTTAGGGTTAGGGGTGGCGTAGGGGGGGAGGGGTGCGGTGGGGCTGGGTCAGGGGCACCGATAGTGCCAAAAAATATGATAATTTAGTAATAATTATTTATTTTCCGACACCTAAAAATCTGATACTCCGATTCGAAACCACGTACCGATAGTGCCGATATTTGTAACACATAATTTGTTGGTTGGTTAATGCCGTCGTCTATTTTCCTTGATCCCGATACTTGTAGGAATGGTCCCGAGTCACGGCCGTACGTCGGGTTAGGACCTTCTTGGTGCTCGTAGGGTTAGGGGGTCTGCTGTTCGGGGTGGGGCCCCTAGGGGGCTCGCAGTATATATGCATGTATGTAGTATATAGTATATTCGTTTTAGTTTTGAAGTTTATTCATATTTGCAGATATCTAGAAATGGCTATATCTATGTATCTCCTAGACCGTTCATGGATGTACAACCGCATTCGAGAGGACAAGTGCCGTGGGCGAGATGAATACATCGTCGGAGTAGAACAATTCCTCCAATTTGCGAAGACGTTTCCTCAATCCATGGACGGCATGGACATTAAGTGCCCATGTGCAAAATGTCGGAATATGAAGTTTCAACCAGAATTGGATGTGACGTATCACTTATGCACAAAGGGTTTCCTTCCGAATTACTACCAATAGATCGCACACGGAGAGCTTGTACCTTTAGCATTCCAAGCGGAGCCTTATGTGTAGCCTTATGTCGAGCCTTATGTTGAGCCTTATGTTGAGCCTTATATGAATGTCCACAACCGAACTGGTGTCGACATCGAGTACGTGAACATGGTCTTCGATGCTGCGGGGCCTAGTTTTGATCCATACAATCATGATGCAGCTGAGGAGGCACCGAATGCCGATACCGCGAAGTTCATGGAGTTGCTGGAGAATGCAAAGACTCCTTTGTACCTTGGCTGTGAGGACCATTCATAGTTAGAGGTGATCACTCGGCTCTTGAGCATAAAGTCTAACTTTAACATGTCGCAAAAATGCTACAATAGAGTGCTCGAGTTGATTATCGATATTTTTTTGGAGGGTACCAAGTTACCGAAAGACTTCTACCGCTCTAAGAGGATGGTGAGATCCCTATGGATGGGATACGACAAGATCGATTGCTGTCAGAACAGATGCATGCTTTACTACAAAGATCACAATGATGCAGAAGTGTGCGAATTCTGTGGTGCTGATCGCTACAAGCCAACTACAGCAGGCAAGTCTAGAAGACTGACTGCTTCAATGCACTACTTGTCGTTGACGTCGCGATTGCAGAGGTTGTTCATGGTGAAAGAGACTGCCAAAAATATGAGTTGGCACAAGCGACAACAGACCGAAGGAGTGTTAGATCACCCATCTGATGGAGAAACGTGGAAGCACTTCGATCGAGCATATCCTAATTTTGCCTCTTATGCACGTAATGTAAGGTTGGGGCTCTGCTCTGATGGTTTCACCCTATTTGGTCTTTCAGGCTCCCAATTTTCATGCTGGCCGGTAATCCTCACTCCGTACAACCTACCGCCTTGGATGTGCATGAAGACACCTTACATGTTCTTAACTATTGTCATCCCCGGTCCGAACAACCCGAAGAGGAACATCGACGTGTACTTACAGCCGTTGATAGATGAGCTGAAGCAGCTATAGGAAACAGGGGCGCACACGTATGATGCTTCGAAAAAATAGAATTTTCAGATACGGGCAGCACTAATGTGGACAATCAACGACTTTTCGGCTTATGGAATGTTATCTGGATGGAGCACTCATGGTCGGCTTTCATGTCCGTATTGCATGGATCGCACTAAGGCTTTTCGTTTGAGACACGGAGGAAAGCCATGCTTCTTTGATTGTCACCGGCAGTTCTTGTCGAAAGACCATCCGTACCGTAGGAACAGAACTGCTTTCCGTGCCGGAGCTATGGAGAAGGGCGATCCACCGCCAATGTAGTCCGGAGAGGACACATGGAAGCAAGTAAAAGAAATCCCAAGTGCTATTGAAGATCCTACAACGAGCAGCCGTTGCGAGGGATTTGGCGAAGATCATAACTGGACCAAAAGGAGTATATTCTGGGATCTGTCATATTGGAGCACAAATCTGATTAGACATAACCTTGACGTCATGCACATCGAGAAGAACGTGTTTGATAACATAATTAATACTGTAATGGATATCAAAGGAAAGACAAAAGACAATCAGAACGCTTGATTAGACTTAGCCGAAATATGCAGACGCCCTACATTACACATGATAGACAACGGAAAGGGAAAGCTTTTGCGGCCTAAGGCAATCTACTCGCTGGACAAGGAGGACAAAGTGAGACTTTGTAGTTGGATCCAGGACTTGAAATTTCCAGACGAATACGTCTCCAATCTAAGAAGATGTGTCGACATAAAGGAGTGTAAACTGACCGAAATAAAGAGCCACGATTGCCACGTATTCATGGAGAGGTTAATTCCTGTTGAATTTCGAGAATTATTACTATCGGTAGTCTAGGATCCATTAACAGAGCTTAGCATATTCTTCAGAGATCTTTGTTCTTGCAAGTTGCTCGTCGATCTTTTAGAGAAGCAAGAGAAGGACATTGTGGTAACACTTTGCAAACTTGAGAGAGTTTTTCCTCTTGTATTCTTTGACTAAATAGAGCATTTGTCGATTCATCTTAGCCATGAGGCTCTTGTTGCTGGACCTGTCGGTTATCATTGGATGTACCCGTTCGAGTGACAGTTGAACCACCTCAAGAGGAAGGTAAAAAATAAGGCACGGGTGGAGGGTTCTATTTGTGAAGCATATGTCCTTGAGGAGATTTTAAACTTCTGTTCCATGTATTTTCAGCCTCATATTGCTACAAACAGGATAATGGCTCCCAGAAATGATGACGGCTATGAAGTTGGTATTGAGGCAAAGCTGAAAGTATTTACTGCCTACGAAAAACCATCTGGTAAAATAAAAAAAAAGATATCTAAATGACGACGAGGTTAGCGCTGCAATGTTATATGTATTGCTCATCTGCGACGAGGAAGAAGTGGACAAGCTAGAGGGGTAAGTAGCGTGCTTCGTTGCTTCTCAATATAACTAATATACCTATGCTTCATTGCTTTTCAGCATGTTTAGGGATGAGGTAACGTCCAACAATCCGTACGCAACCGAGGAGGAAGTAGAACAACAAATGAGACTTCATTTTCCTTTTTGGTTGAGAGCATATGCTCGGATATCTTCATAATTTACTTTTTCTGTACATTTATACTTGTACATAATAATTAAGTTAGCATCGTTTATATGGTATTTAGGTTGATCGTCCGGAGGCAATACTTGAGAATGAGTATATTAAAACTCTAGCCAAGGGACCAATTTATTAAGTGAAGACCTGGCCAAGTTACTGCGTAAATGGCTTCAGTTTCAAGTCAACCAATGCTCGAATAAGAGACGACTTCTTGGATTTGGATTCTACGAAGAATAGCTGTTTGTGCATAAAATCTTCAAACTACAAAGACGTCGACCCAGGCAATGACTTTTTTGGCGTCTTACGGGAGATTATGGAACTGACATACAATTATGCTATAGAACCTTGTAAGATCGTCCTGTTCAGATGTGACTGGTTCGATCCGATCCAAGGTCGAGGTTGGAGAGTTGACAAACATGGTCTTGTTGACATAAATTATCGTCATCGATATCAAGCTTATGAGCCGTTTGTTCTACTAAGCCAGGCTTAGCTAGTTTACTTTACCAGCTATCCAAAATGAGGAGCCGGGAGATCAGATTGGTGGGCAGTCTGTAAGACTAAAGCTCGAAATACCTTCGATGTCGACGAGATAGCTTATCAGGAAGACGAACTACCTCTCATTACAAATATTGTCGATGTGGACTCATCGAAAGTTCCTTATGACATGTTTTATTAATTGGAAGAGGTAGAAGTATCGGAAGAGGAAAAGGAAGTTGATAGAAGTAAAGAGGAAGAGGAAGATGAAGAGGAAGAGGAAGAGGAAGAGGAAGAGGAAGAGGAACAAAATGAATTTTCAGAAGAGGATTGAATATGTTTAATTTTCAGATGTAGTATGGTTTACTTTTGTTTTTTCAGATGTAGTATGGTTTACTTTTGTTTTAGCGACGTTAATAAGTGACGTTTTCAGATGTAGTATGGTTTACTTTTTTTTTTCAGATGTAGTATGGTTTACTTAGCGATGTTTTCAGATGTAGTATGGTTATTTTTTCAGATGTAGTATGGTATAATTCTGTATTTTTTCAGATATGACTCGACGTGGATCTTTTAGTTCCGGTGCTGGTGGGAGTCGACGAGGCCAACAGTCTCCATCTACCACTCCTCCTACCGACTCCTCATCCTTTCGCACTCCAGTATACACTAGCGGTCTAGTCGTCGATAGTGTCTCCATACCCGGCTCTAGCTGTTCGAGGCTAGGGTCTTCTTCATCTATGCAGCCAGTACCGTCGAGTATTCCAGAGGCCGACCCCACTACTGAGGAGCAGGCCGAGGCCGAGGCCCATGTCGAGGTCGAGGGCGATGGCGAGGCCCACGCTGAGGGCGAGGGCGAGGACGAGGGACAGGCTGCGGGCAGGGGAAGGGGTAGGGGCAGGGGGACAGGGGCAGGCTATAGCTCCCATTGTTAGCCCAATGATTATATCATGTTTTTGAATATGGCTAATCAATTAAGTTTAACTAGTGATGTCACTAATATTCATGTAATCTCTATCAAGTTGCTACTTAAACTTAGCATTGTCCTAAATGTTCTATGTCATATTGTTATGATTGTATCATACTGCATCATATTGTTATGTTTCGTCTAACATATATTTGTAGACATGCAGTAAGCATGATCAAGCCTTGACAAAGCAGGACACATGCAATAGAGAATTATTAATGGGCCAAAGATGGCGTTTTACAAGGAGTTTTCTCTGAACTGCCCAACGACCTATCCGGGGCCTCGCATCGGGGGTTCCGCTGCCCGGTCAGCGGACAGGGGTCGAGGGGACAGCGTCCCCCGTCAGGGGTTCGGGGGCGAAGCCCCCGAAAGGTATTCAGATTTTCAGATCTGTTTATCTTTGGACGATTGCCGTCAAGGAAAAATGCGTCTTCTATGTCAGGAAAAAGACGTCATCAAAAGGGCTATTAGTTTTCATATTTATTCTGTATTTTTCCTTTTATTTGAGTCTAGGAAAAATATGAGATTGATCGGATCGGTACTGGCTTAGGTTTTTCTCAGTCCACAAACAAAAATAAGCCTACCTACGTATCCCAAAAATCTATAATTCCAAAAGGCCCAAAACCTATGCAAATTTGATTTATTCCTTACTGTTCTGAACCAGCAGAACTCTGACAGAACTCTGACCGAGTTCGGTCCGAGTTCGGTCCGAGTTCGGCCCGAGTTCGGTCTGGGTTATTTGAAATACAGTTCCCACCAAATCTGCATCCAACGTTCGTATACGAAATCCTAGCATCCGAACTCTGTCCGAACTCTGCCCGAGTTCGGTCTCCCAAAAATACTATAAATAGAGTTGAGATTACCATTCATTTCAACAATCCAATTTCATCTCTTCTCTTCTCTATCTAAAGTGTTCTGAGCTTTTTACTTTCATATCTAAGCCTTTCGACTCTTAGCCAAGCCAGTACAGTTTCTGTTTAATCTAGAGTTTGGTGTTGAAGAGTTGTATCGGAGGTTGTATTCAGAAAACGTTCCAGTTTTCCAATTGCCTTCTGGAGTCGGTCGTGCGCTCTTCACCAAGCACGGTGTTGTGGAGCTGGTCGTGCGCTCGTCATCAAGCACGGTGTTGTGAAGTCGGTCGTGCACTTGTCACCAAGCACGGTGTTGTAAGAGTTGCAAGCGCTCAGTTAAAGCTTGTGTCATAGTGGATTAACATCGAGCAAGAGTACTCGAGACTGGATTAGTCCTCTCAGAGGGATACCAGTATACATCGCTGTGTCACTAAGTTTGAATTCTTGACTCTTACTTTACTGCATTTATTTACTGTCTCCTATTTACTGCCATAGTATATAATTGCTTAATATTTTTTAATTGGTGATTATTTTTCGCTGCACACGTACACACTCTATTCACCCCCCCTCTAGAGGTGCTCAACGGTCCTACAATTGGTGTCAGAGCAGGTTATATTCATATATAACACTCTAGAGAGTATAAATATGGCAGCCGTGAATTCAATATTCAACGATGAAGGGCAATCCACAAATAGACTCCCACTATTTGATGGAACGAACTATAGTTATTGGAAAACACGGATGAGCTTGTACCTGAAGTCTCAAGACTTTGACTTATGGTCAATTGTTGTCAATGGCTACCAAAAGCCTACTATCACTTCTATTCTCATATCCTCTATTATTAACAAGCCTTATTATAGTTACACAGAGGAAGAGAAGAAGTTAGCTAGCCTTGATGCAAAAGCAAAGCATGCTTTCTATTGTGCTGTAGACTTTAATGTATTCAATCTCATTACTACTTGCACAACATCTCATAAAATTTGGAAACTTCTTGAAGCTACTTATGAGTGCAGGTATGAAAGCAGTGCTAGCAACTCCAGAGAGGAGGATAGTCTTCATAATGATTCAAATATGTGCATGATGGAATTGGGATTTAAGGTACAACACAATTTCTTATACGAAGAAGAGATTGTATGTGACAACTACAAAAAGATAGACCACATCCAAGATGATTGTACTACTACAAGAAAGGAGAGTCACTACGAACAATCAAATAAAGGAAGATCATCGGGCATATGGTGTGAAAGTGAAGCAACAAATTCTGAAGAAGAAGAGAGACCTCATCAAGCTGCAAATTTATGCTCAATGGCATTATCTAACGAGGTACAGAATAATTCCCTTCTTGAAGAGAATAAATTTTCTTATGATGAGTTATCTGATGCTTTCAGTGATCTGTTAGAAGAACACAAGAAAGTATTAGATAAGTATAAGCAAGCTAGAAAGGATATTCAATCCTATAAGCGTGAGAATGAAAAGCTTACTTGCTTATTGAATGATGCTAGAAATACTTCTACTTCTAATAATTCTACTGAGATTTCCACACTTGAGTTTAGATTGCATGAGGCACTTGAATGCATTGAGAAAAGCACTCAAGAAAATGCTAAACTTAAGGAGGAACTAGAATCTGAAAAGAAGAAGTATTCTATTGCTTCATGTAGAATTGATGCTCTTTCTGCTAAATATGATGAGATCTGTGCTAACTCTAAAAAGTTAGAGATTAGACTGGGAAAGCAGGTAGTACAACCTATGACTCAGTCTAACACAAGACACGTGACACATCACAAAGTCACACATGACAGATCATCTAGAAAGGAAGCAAGCAAAGCTAAAGCTTTACACAACCATGCTTTCTACTACAAGTATCCACTAAGATCATATCACACCACTTCACATTCTCATACTGCTGCACATAGCCCTAATGTTAATACTTTTTGTCATTATTGCGGCATGAATGGACATGTTTCTCATTATTGTCAGATTAGAAAACTTGTTGATATGAACTTGTGCAAATGGGTTCCCAAAGCTAACAAATATGGATCCAAGTTTTGGATACCAAAGTCTTCACCTAATATTTCAGGTGGAACTACTTATGATGAACCATAGAACCATAGAGCATGTTGGTGATTGCAAAGCTACAAAGGTCATCTTCCAAGCAATTGCACCAACAGAACTGTGGTCACTAGAACCACTTCGGTAACATGCTTCCTAAATAGTTTTTAATATCTAGCATGTTCTTATTGATGTATTGATATTACCTCTCATTGATATCTTTTAATTGTTTATCATTTATGTGAGTTATAATCCTATCAAGACGAGTTGTTTAGCTTAAATGATTAGTTCACACTATATAGTATTTTATTTTTTATTAGTGTGACACATTTGTCTATGTATGCTAGTTACTCTTATTCTTTATTCTTGAAGCATGCATAGGAGCTTTTGTTTTGGTAAATATCTTTTGACTCTTTGCCTTTAATATTTTTTGGTCACTTCTTATCGATTTGTCTTTAACATGTCATATTTACTTTGATCGGTATTTTGTGAGTATGTATGTTTAGCACAAGTCTTCTATTTACTTGAAATATATATATATATATTTTTATGTTAACCTTGTGCTTACATAATATACTCATTTCTTATTTTGAGTAACTTCTTACGAATCAATTTCATCTTTGTCTGATAAAGTTTATTTATGCATGTTTTTGATCTTGTGATATTTTTTTATGCTTGTTAATAATATATGAATAATTCATTATCAATCATATATTGCTCACATGTTTCTTATATTGTATAAATATCTTTATGGAGATATATGAGTTTATTTCAAGTTCTATATTATATTATTTTGAAAAGTAGTTTCAAACTTGTGCTTATTTCATATGTAAGCTAATTTTTTTAACAAATTCATGTACTTCTCTTTATTAGCTTCTTCCTCAAAGCCTCTTTTAATGATGTATATTTTTCTTGGCTTTTTGGTTGACATTTTGGATACATAATATTTTTTTACATCTTGATAAACCATTCTTTGGGTATTTATTTATTTTTTTAGGGATTCTGGATTTCGATGATGTTCGATGATACTGCATATATTCCTTTGAATCTAAGTTCTTAAGAGTAGAAATTATTTTGGGAACAAGCCGAAAGGGTCCTTCTGTCATACAGGTGTAAATAGCCTGAAGCGACACGGTATACTAGTCTTCGGACTACCGCTAGCTGGGAACCGGCCCCTACAGCTAACCCGAAGTGATCAATACTTTATAGACTTAAGATTTATTAAGGTCTAAATGCAACTATTATCTAGCTCTGGATCAAAGGTACTGAACCCAGTCCCGTAGATTCCAGAATACATCAACGTATCTAGGTCTTACTTTTTGATTTTCAAGTGTTTTATATTTTATTGTTACCCAATAATTTTGTAGCACATATGGATTAATGTAATTGATACATCTATGCTGTTTGCTACATTTTTAAGTCCATAGAATATAATTTATTTCATATTGCACTAATTCTTTTTAAATCCTCGGTTATTAAAGAAGAGATTTATTTTGGGTACAAGCCTACAAAAGGTCTGTCTGTCATCACGACTACGGTCGAAGCGAAGCGGTACTTAAGTGTTCCCCGGTGAACCTCCGTTAGCTGGGACAATACCTCTACAGCTAATCCAAGATTGATCAATGCTTTATAAACTAAAGATTTATTGAGATCTAGTTGCAATTGTTATCTGATGGATTTTTAAATTTTAGATTTGATGGATAATATTCTCTCTTTATATTTTTCACAAAAGGTAACATACATTGATCTTTCATAAGTTAATGTTTGTCATCTTTCAATATATTTTTTTTGTCACACTTTTCGATATTCAGACTTAATGATTTTGTGACTACTCGGTGGATATTATGATCTTGTGATTTCGTCTTTAACTTGCATAATATTCATGATTTTAAGCTTTATTATTCTCTTCTTATTCAAGTTACTAACTGCCTATAGCAGTAATTCTTTGCGGGGAGAAGTCAAGCAAATTGACTCACTCTCTCTCAAAGCGTTTCTTTTCTTTAACCTTACGGTTGTCAGTGGACACCATGCTAAGGCTTTAAAAAGGGAAGAAATAAACTTTGATAAGAAGACCTAATATTTTTGGATTAACTTTCTACTTCTGGAAATATGTCTCTGAAATTCTTAAATTTTATCTATATTATTATTTTGGATATAATCATGTAAAGGTGGAGCAGTTAATTATTTCAAATCAATTAGCCCCTTGACATGCCATATATCTAGAATACACTTTTCTTTGGACATATATCTAGTTTTGTTTATTTGTTCAACTGGATTTATTTATGATTTATGGATTCTTTTATTGACATTATTTTTGTGATTCGAATCGTCAGCTTTCAGTCTAAAGACTAAATGGACGCATTCGAACATTTACTAAGACAGTTTTTCATAATAAATTCCACATTTTTGAAAAGTCTTTTTGATTTTTTTTATTTATTGAATCTGTCTCGTACTCAATGTTATTATTAAAGACAGCCTTCAAAAATCTTTTACTTACATGAAATGATTTGTGTTATTTTTTATTGAAGACATATCTTCTTCATCTTTAAGCGTTTATTTATTGGATATTTCTTTTTCTTGCCTAAAGATGATATTTATTTTGAGTTTGGGATTTTATATGCATTTGATCAAAGGAAAGAAAAGATGCATATTTTGGATATCCCTTAGAGCTTATGGTTATTTATTTTATCTATTTTATGCATATAAATTATTTTTGAACTATATACGCATATTTTAAGGGGGAGCAAATTAATTGTTTCAATACCATTAATATGTGGTATACCTAGTTCATCATGGACATATATTCTTTTCCTTAAAATATTTTGTTGAGTTGTTCATGATATTTGAATTTGTATTAGATGAAAGAATATATGATTATTATTATTTATTTTTAATTATCTCATTCGAGTTTCTAAAAGTTATCATGCCAAAATTAATTTAATTTATTGATAATCTTTTTGAGTTTTACACTGATTTGGCATTTCTTATTGAGATTTTATCTTAAAGTTCATGATTAGCTATATTTAGACTAGTCATACTTTGCGGGGGAGCATTCAAGTCGACTGAATTTCTCCTTCTCAAGTATTTTGTCTTCATTACCTTCATGTTTATCTAATGGATATACATATATCATGCTAAGGTAATTGAATTCAAATGCATGAACTTTGGTATAAATTTTGCATAGATTCTAGTATACTTATTTTGATCTCTTTTCAATGATTATACGCTTTATGGAATTGACTCACTAATTTGTATGGGCAAATTATGAATCATATTTTTTTGTGATCATTGTTAAAAGTTTTATTATTTTTTTTGGTATATACTAGATCTGTGAATTTCTCATGAATTATTTATGACCAACGATTGATTTCTGCTTTATTGATATCTATTTCTTATTGAAATCCTTTATTGGTATATTTCAAAACTAGAGTTATATTTATCATAATATTGAGTTTTGAATATCATTTTTGGATTTATAGTTGGTAAACTATGTACTGTTTGATTTCAATGTTCTTTGTTTAAGTTCAACCAACTATTTTGACAAATTTTTCTACTTTAGTTATGCAATTTTCTAAACTTGTCGTTTCACTGTTCTCCTAATCCTTGATCATGATTATTTATTTTCCTTCCTCCTGTACTTATGCTTGAGTTCGTTTTATCTCTTTATTATGGGGGAGCTTCTTTTTGATCATGTCAAAGGGGGAGAAATAAGTTTAAGCAAAGAATTTTTTTTAGGATTATGTGTTTATTAGTGATACATGCATCTATTGTATATATATTAAACTTAAAGGATTTGCCATAATCAAAAAGGGGGAGATTGTTAGCCCAATGATTATATCATGTTTTTGAATATGGCTAATCAATTAAGTTTAACTAGTGATGTCACTAATATTCATGTAATCTCTATCAAGTTGCTACTTAAACTTAGCATTGTCCTAAATGTTCTATGTCATATTGTTATGATTGTATCATACTGCATCATATTGTTATGTTTCGTCTAACATATATTTGTAGACATGCAGTAAGCATGATCAAGCCTTGACAAAGCAGGACACATGCAATAGAGAATTATTAATGGGCCAAAGATGGCGTTTTACAAGGAGTTTTCTCTGAACTGCCCAACGACCTATCCGGGGCCTCGCATCGGGGGTTCCGCTGCCCGGTCAGCGGACAGGGGTCGAGGGGACAGCGTCCCCCGTCAGGGGTTCGGGGGCGAAGCCCCCGAAAGGTATTCAGATTTTCAGATCTGTTTATCTTTGGACGATTGCCGTCAAGGAAAAATGCGTCTTCTATGTCAGGAAAAAGACGTCATCAAAAGGGCTATTAGTTTTCATATTTATTCTGTATTTTTCCTTTTATTTGAGTCTAGGAAAAATGTGAGATTGATCGGATCGGTACTGGCTTAGGTTTTTCTCAGTCCACAAACAAAAATAAGCCTACCTACGTATCCCAAAAATCTATAATTCCAAAAGGCCCAAAACCTATGCAAATTTGATTTATTCCTTACTGTTCTGAACCAGCAGAACTCTGACCGAGTTCGGTCCGAGTTCGGTCCGAGTTCGGTCCGAGTTCGGTCTGGGTTATTTGAAATACAGTTCCCACCAAATCTGCATCCAACGTTCGTATGCGAAATCCTAGCATCCGAACTCTGCCCGAACTCTGCCCGAGTTCGGTCTCCCAAAAATACTATAAATAGAGTTGAGATTACCATTCATTTCAACAATCCAATTTCATCTCTTCTCTTCTCTATCTAAAGTGTTCTGAGCTTTTTACTTTTATATCTAAGCCTTTACGACTCTTAGCCAAGCCAGTACAGTTTCTGTTTAATCTAGAGTTTGGTGTTGAAGAGTTGTATCGGAGGTTGTATTCAGAAAACGTTCCAGTTTTCCAATTGCCTTCTGGAGTCGGTCGTGCGCTCTTCACCAAGCACGGTGTTGTGGAGCTGGTCGTGCGCTCGTCATCAAGCACGGTGTTGTGAAGTCGGTCGTGCACTTGTCACCAAGCACGGTGTTGTAAGAGTTGCAAGCGCTCAGTTAAAGCTTGTGTCATAGTGGATTAACATCGAGCAAGAGTACTCGAGACTGGATTAGTCCTCTCAGAGGGATACCAGTATACATCGCTGTGTCACTAAGTTTGAATTCTTGACTCTTACTTTACTGCATTTATTTACTGTCTCCTATTTACTGCCATAGTATATAATTGCTTAATATTTTTTAATTGGTGATTATTTTCCGCTGCACACGTACACACTCTATTCACCCCCCCTCTAGAGGTGCTCAACGGTCCTACACCCATTTGAGACAGATCGTCCGTGTCGCCCAAGGGGGATATGTGGTTGGAGATTTGGGCCTGTACTCAGACCAGGCGGTAAGTAAAATTGTTGCATTTAATTTGTTTAAATTTATTATAAACTTGTTTCATAAATTTTAATTTCCATTTTACAGGTATCATCCCTCCTCCGTACACCGGTCGCTGGGTACATTCCTGCGACAGAACTACGAGGGGCCCTGGATCAACTGGAGGGATGTCCCGGCCGACAAGAAGGCCTTCTGGTTTGAGCACTTTTCGGTATGTAAAAGTTTATTTCCTTTTAACATTTAGTATGTTATGTTATAACTTACGTACTTCTATGATTTTTTTAGCAGACTTACTTCTTTCCTCCCCACCGCGTCGTTGCTGTCGAGGCTATTTTTTCCAGCATCACCAGCAAGCTCATTAGGGACGCGATCCTCGACCAAAAGGATCGCGAGCACCGGGGAGAGCCTATTCAGGGTTGTATATCTGCTGCCGATTGGACGGTAATAAAGAGGAGATTCGAGAAGAAAGCCTACAAAGAAAAGTCCACGAAGTCTAAAAGAGCGCGACAGGCGAGGTCACAGTGGTGTGGTGGATCACGGTCCATCATGGATATCTTCACCCATATGGTACGTATCTTGCCGTATACCCATAATTAATACTTTATAGTAATATATTTCTTTCAACTTAACTGACAAATCATATAATAATTTTGTAACAGGTTGAATCGGGAGAAGTCCCGAATATGGTGACCTTATTCCTCGCCACCCACACGAAGGGGGAGTGGTTCGTAGACGACAAGGCCCGGGTCACCTACGTAAGTTTTACTTAATGCTAGTTCATTAATATTAATTTTTAGTTACGTAGAAAATTTATATAGATGTTATTTCTAGACCGAGTTTTTGAAGTTTTACTTAATGCTAGTTCATTAATATTAATTTTTAGCGACCACGTGAGAATTCATATAGATGTTATTTCTAGGCCGAGTTTTTTAGGCTTAGGGAGGCCGGGCCGACACGGTCAGAGGGAGCTGGTGCTAGCACTTCCCAGCAGCCTCCGGCCACCACAGCTCAGTCAGATGATGAGCTGTGGATGAGGGCCGTTGGTGGTATGCATAAGGGTACGTACTATGGTACGGGCTCCTATGGTGCCTTCATTGCGTCACAGGCCTCTACGACCGCCACTAGTGTGCCCGGCCCCGTACAGACTGAGGAGTCGCTCTGCCACCAGCAGAGTATCGATGCGCAGATTGCAGCTCTACGTGACAAGATGCTGCAGAGGATGGTAGGGCCGCATACAGATGATTCTATGCTCATTTTATGCTTTGAGAGGCTTGAGAAGACTACTGAGGCGCTACGACAGATGACCCACGCTACGCAGGAGGCTACGCAGCGGTTGGTCGAGCAGATGCAGCAGTTCCAGGAGATGGCTACAGGGCGACAGTCTGCTGGTACGCCGGGAGCATCATCTACATCCAGCGGTAAATGGGAGGACATGCTCGTCCACCTGCTGTCATCGGAGGAGTATCAGACGATCCTGGCATTGCGACAACAGTCATCTAGTGGCGCTCCTCCTCCAGCTCTAGCTCCAGCACCGGGTCAAGCTCCAGCTCCAGCTCCAGGCGATCAATAGTTTCATTTTTGCATTTTTGGACTATACTATATTTTTTACTCTGTACGTATTTGGGGATATTTACTTTATTCGTTGAGGATATTGACTTTGTACGTATTTGAGGATATTGACTTTGTTTGTTAAGGATATTATATATTGACTTTGTTCGTTGCGGATAGTATTTTTTCTTTATATTTTTTGTATGTTCTGGAATGTATTGTGCGTGCCGGTGTTGAGTGTTCCACCGAGGGGGTCGGCGAACCCAGGGATTGGATTCTGTATTTTGTATTTTTGATTATGTATTTTGGCTCAGGCTCCAGCTCCATTTGTATTCTGGATTCTATTTTTTTTAACTTAGCGACATTTTTAGCGATGTTAATATTCGTCGCTAAATATTTGTGACGTTAATAAATGTCGCTAAAATGCTGACGTGGCAACACATGGCACCAAATTTGATGTCGCCAAAATGCCGCAAAAGTGTCGCTAAACGGCAACCACACAATAACGTCGTAATTTACGTTGCTAATTAGCGTCCACATGAAAATGTCGCAAATAATGTCGCTAATCAGCAACGTTATAAATGTCGCTAACTAACGTCGCCATAGCGACGTTTTGCGACGTTTTCTCGATTAGCGACATGTTTTTTTGTTGTTTCCAAAACGTCGCTGAAAACGTCGCTAATGTTGCTTAGCGACGTTTTTGCCGAGATTAGTAAAGTTTTGGAACGTCGCTAATCTAAATTTTTTTTGTAGTGGTGCTAAACATGGATATCAAAGCTAAAATATGCATTCTAGGTCAATCTTTAAGTCAAAACTATGTCTCCGGGGTAACATTAGGTCAATTTGACTTAAAGGTTGACTTTTAGGGTCAAACTAGTCAACCTTGTTCAAATTAGGTCAAACCTAGGTTTCCAGGCATTACCTTATCATACCAAGGTAAACCAATGTATACTAGGCTACCCTAGTCTCTACCTTAGTCATTTACCTAGTATAGGGTATCTTGAGATACCCTACACATTTACCCTTTACCCTATTCCTTTACCTACGTTAATACCCATAGGTAAGGCCCTATAGACAATACCCTATATACCTCGGTTAACCCATAGTAATCATTACCTACCTATGTATTGCATTATCTACATTACCTAGGTAGTTTACCCTATAGACATTTCCTACGCATTTTCTCAATTGCCTACATTACATATTCCTAGGTGATTTCCCTTTTACCTAAACCCTCACACATAATATGGGACACATTGACACAACACACAAACACATTGTCACACTCTTTATACACAGGAACCCGTCACAGGAAGACACTCAAATTTTACTCATGTACTAAAGACACAATACACATTTTACTAATAGCACTAAACCATGTATTTATTCTACCTACTTCTGTTGTTGTTGCCTCAAACATTTCTCAAGATCCTAATACAACTGATACCAACTGGCCACACTGCTGATACGATTTCCTTCATCTAATCCAACACATATTGCCAACTCTACACATATCCACTACACTCGTGCGCGCACACATAGGCATGGATACACCTGTTGCCTTGTGTGCAGCACCCCCTCATTTCTCTTATCTGTTATAACCTAGGGCACAACTAAGCCCTGTGTACCACCTGTAGGTGGCCTAAGGCCCCTGCCCAGTTGTTCCCTGCTTATTGTTGAAAGCAATGCATGCTGCTCTCGACCCCTGCTGATGTGCAAGAGGGAGGAGAGCCTTGCTGTCATGAAGGCAGTAGGTTAATGGTGCCTACACTGCTTCCTAACCAGCTGTCTAGTGCAGCAGGTTCCTCTACTATTATTGTTGCTTCTTTAACTAGCCCAAGTGGCCACACCACTGTTACTGCACCCCCTTCTCTTCTCTATCTCTACCTATCAATTTATCTATCTATTAGGCTATCTCTCTATCCCAAGGTCACACACACACACACACACACACACATTATTGACTCACACACACTACATCATTTACACTTCAATACAAATTCACTAGCTTCCCTCTTCCCATTTATTCAATATACTAGCACACAACTCTCACTTGACACTCTAAGCACAAACTACTCTATATCCAATACACACACACACCCCCATATACACATGTGTAACTCATATACATGAACATCATGTCCCACCTTCACACATGCACACCTATATATTTTTGCCATTCCCAATTGTTATCGAGCCTCTCACACACATACTTACCTATATAATTTTCCTCTCTTCTATTCCCTGCACAGGTACCCCTTCACCTAGCAGTCCCCTAGTAGTTACCAACTGCTACCAACCTGTGCACAAGTGTGCACATGTCCACAAGACTTCATCTTCCTGTCTTAATTAATTTTACCAAATCAGTCCCTAAATCATGTGCACAGGCCTTCACTCCCTACCGCTTCCTCATCCTTCCTACCGCTGTGGACATACACAAAAAGAAGAAGAAATGCTGTCTTTTCTTTATTGGCACAAGGTACCACAAATCGAGTACGCTTGAGAGATCCTGCGTTGAGGATCCCCGAATACAAAAAAAATTCTGGGGAATGGGACGATGGAGATCGAGCAGCAGTTGCTCCTTTACTCCGTTGACACTCCGATTACAAAAGTGGAAGAAAACCTAAGAAAATTGCTAACTTTTGGCTCACTGGCAAGAAGTGCAACAATTTGGCTCTTGAAAATGCTCTCCGTTCTGTGTTTTGAAGAAGGATGAGACCCCTTTTTATAGTCATTCTTGAGCTAGAATGATGTTATGCGCCCATATAAGGGAAGCACACTGGTTTTCATGTGGGCGCATAACCTTGCCATGGGTTCATAAGGTGTAGGCAGATGCAGGCTGCGAGATAGTGGGTTGGTCGTGGTGTTGACGTGGCCGCATGCTTCGGTGCACGACTTCTTATGGAGACTGACGTGGTCGTGCGCTTCAGTGCACATTTTGATCATGGCCTTTACCGAGTCAGGCTTGGACGTATAGCCCTGTTTCAGGCTATACGCCCTCCTTCACAGGGGTAGTTTAGGCGCATAGAGCTTCACATGATGATGGGCGCACAAAACTTCACAGGATGATGGGCGCATGTAGCTTCACAAGATAATGGGTGTATATGAGCTTCACAGGGTGACTTGAACACATATGAGCTTCACTTGGGCGCATATATCCTCCTTTGGCTTGGGCGCATAAGGCTTTATTTTGCTGAAATTTTCATGCTTCTATAAGACCCCTTCAAAGTTTTTGATACTTGAACAAGTTCGAAATACTTTGAAAGAAGCATGGACTGTCTTCTCGTGATGCAATGGGCGCATAGCACGGCTCTCTCTTTTGGGCGCATAGTGTTTTTCAGCACTTAGCTTTTCCTGTAGTTTTCTGAGTCTGAATTTCTCTTCTGTCTTTGCAGTAAATATGTTTGTCCCGGAGCTTGAGGGTATCCCTTTTGGCTCTGCCTATAAAGCCCTCAACACTAGTCTTATAATTAGTATGATCAGCAAGGTTCAAGCCACGATTAGTCAAAACCAATCAATGGAATGTACACTCGCCATAATTGAACATGATAAGACCTTTCTGAGGCTGATGATTAACGATGAGAAGTTAGTGCTTGGAGGGGCACGTCGTTTCAAGAAGTCGTACTTCCTGTTTGGTGATAGTGTAGGGTTTGAAAATGGTAAATCCATACGTTTGAGATGAAGAACAGATGGCAACTCTAGAGGAGGGTGAATAGAGTTATAGCAATAATAACCAATTAAAAATCAACTCTTTCATGATCTAAAAATAATTAGAGTAAATGCGGAAAATAAATAATGAGCAAGAGAGCATACGCAAACACAGCCGATTTTAACCTGGTTTCCCTCGTGGAGGACTAGTCCAGGCCTGAGAACTCTAGCTCAGGATGAAATCCACTATTTGTGAAATAGTAGTTACACCCCGTGCCTTTACTTCAGAAGAGCACGTCAACTTCTTTACAATGGATCGCAGTGGCGATGTTTGGAATTTTTCAAGCGACTTCTTGAACTCTTGCACAAGACTCCTAACTGAGAGATGCTGAGCACTCGAGACTTAGGAAACTTGTGGCTAGTAGATGAGAAGGGTATGGCTTATATTGAGCTTAAGAGAGAAGAGAAGAGAAGATTGGATAATTGAAAACGAGAGAATTCTTGGCCTATTTATAGGTTTTTAACAGGCAGAATTCGGCCAGAATTCTGGTAGAAATTTTCAAAAATTTGGCCGTTGGACAACTAGCAACCAGCCAACCCTAAAAATTAGGGTACGAATTTTTAGGGGACAGAGTTCGGCCCGAACTCTGTCTCCAGAGCACAGAACTGGTCCAAGGGTGGAATGGGCTTAGTTTGGATGTGGAGCTTTATGGGTTTGGATAGGATGTGGGTTGAGTCTCAAGAGCCCAGCATAACTCAGCTTACAATCATTCTAGACTCAATAAAATATAAAAGTACAGACATGAAAATGACTGGTATTTGTACAACTGAGCTGTCGTCTGAGCTATCGTCTGGCTTGAGCAGAATAAAGTCATCGTGTGTCTTATTGAATTATCACAAGTATTATTTAGTCAATGTTATCAATATTTGGTTGACTGTGACTTTGTGTCAACAATCTCCTCCATATTGATAATTGACAAAATAATAGTTGTATATTCAATATCCATACCTGGACACATGTAACGACATAGCTCCTCCATAATAAGTGCCGAGCTTAAAAGTAGCTCCACCATAAACAATGCTGTTAATCTCTGTTGTCCTGTTAATAATATTCTTCCAAAAGCACATAGAAACCAAACAAACAGAATATACACATAACTCCCCCTTTTGGCATTTAGCAATATGAGATAAATAAATGATAACATGCAAAACACACGTAAAGGAGAAGAAACTGCATATAGAATAAGATAATGACCAAGAGTCATAGAAACTGATAATAGAACAATGTCTCAAAACATAATGCATTATAAGTCTACTACAAACCAAGTACATAAAAGTAACTAAAGCAGAAAATATAATCTAAGATCTCCAGTAGCAGCCTCAAGTAGCAGTCCAAAACCATCAACGAGCACGAGAGGGCCCGGCGTCGTCCGATGGATCAGTAAAGGAGCGACGTGGGTCCACAAAAGCCGAGTCCGGATCCATATAGCGACGAACCCAAGGGTCATCAATACGAAAGCCCTCACGATCGGGATCTCGCTCCATAGGAGTGGGCATGGTAGGATGGCGAGACATGGAATACCGGATGTCATGCAGCGAGTTGCTGATAGCACTCATCTGCAATGTGGTCCGATAATCCAGCTGCGTCCAACGATCGTCCTCCAAAGCAAAACGATCTCGGAGCATGGTCTGAATAGACTCGAGAGTGGCAGAAGGAGGAGGAGGATCCTGTCCGAGAGGAGGGGCATCCGGCTCATCCTCAGAACGCTGAGACACGACCGGGGAGCCGACGGCCGTATGAAGCCTCCTTGCCTTGGAGAGAAAGGCAGGGGCAGGTAAGAATGGACACTCATCAAGGGGTATATGGAACGCACGAAAGATCATCGGAAGATATAAGGCATAAACCAAAGATCTTGGCTTCTTCCTACAGTTGATCATCGGTAGAACCCGCTTTGGGCAGATTAGTGTTAAAAATGATCCGATGAGGTTCATAGAAATAAAGATTAAGATACTTTGCCAAGAGCTTACGATGACGTGTGTTAGGGCTACACAGGTCGTCCTTGAAGCTCTCTAGAGAAATACCTTCGGGAAAAATAAAGGATCTAGCTTCAACAAGTTTTTTCCAAGAATTTGGCTCTTGAAGTTCAAGATATTCAGCTAATTTAAAATCATCAAATGAGATATCAATACCCACAACACGTGAATAGATACGAGTATCATCATGAGTCAAATTGCAATAAAACATTTGTATGGCACTACGATAAATGACCGAATTAGAAGTAACGAGTTCATCAAGACAGAGGTCATTAAAGAGTGCATCATATTGTGAGAAAATTGTGAAGTTTATGGGGTGTCCCGCAAACACCAGATGTCACGCCCCAGTTCCAAATAATCGGATTGGGAACACGTGGCATGCCAGCTGTACAATCTAGCATAGCTAAACCCAATTTAATGGACTATGATTCGATTGTAGTACGCTGAAGTAACAACTAAATAATAATACAGGCAGGTAAATACTAATCTCATCCACAGAAAAAATCACAGAATAAAGCTGGAAGGAATAAAAATAACTCTGAATCAAACTACAAGTCATGACTAGTGGAAAATAATCCACCAATAAATGTATGAATGAACTACTAAAAGAGTACAACTGAACCAGAAAAAGAAATAGATAGCCACTAGCAGAAATCACCTAAGAACTCAAGAAACTCACGAGGCTCAACATTGAAGTCCTCGTCAGCAAAAGTCTCCAATCTCCGTAGTCCGTCGGTACCTGTGCTCTTCCCAATCTGGAAAATATGCCACGTCCTCAGAGGGACGTAACAAGTACACAAGAAATCGACATGCATGATAGTACAGGGCAGTATATAAATAACTAGAACAAAATGTAACATAACATCTCCCCGACCAAACAAGGACAGGATATATCATGCAACATACGACAGGTAAACTAACCATCTATGTGTAAAATGCACTCGAGACATCTCTAGTAGCACATGAGAGGGGGAGAAGAAGAAGAAACGGCCACCAAGCGTTCTACGGCTTGAGAAACGAGGGGCTACGTGCATCCAGCGTCCATTGGAAACAGAAATTCTCATACACCACTAGTAGACTCTCCCCACCCAATGTATATCCATACCGTATACGCGGTACAAATAATATGCAAGACGTCATAGTATATATAAGTAGACCTGTACCAACCACTAGACCAGACGCGAACTCACGTGCCAATGATCAGTCGACACACAAATCCATGCTCTTAACTCACTCATATAGTGATCGTGTATGATACGGTGTCCGGCTAGAAGGTACCACATACCTTCACAATACACGGGATAAGTCCACTACTACTAGACGCGTGCACACAACTGAGAAGTAACTAGGTAACATAAACTAACTGCAAAAATATACAATCAAGCAAGGTGTACTTGCCTGTGTCCAGCACCTGAGTATCTGGGTCCAAAGTAGAGTCCGAGTCCCGAGAAGCAAATAATCCTAAACAAAATTTATCTCTAATTAATTACTAATTAACCAAATTAAACCATATATTGATTTGCTAATTAATCAATAATTAGTATCAAACCATCATTACTAGCTAATCAATACCAATAATTATGAATAATAATAATATACAATAATAAGTATGAAATACTTATTACTATAATTTTATATTCTGAAATTATTAATAAAATTAATATATATCTAATAATTAATTAATTACTTATAAATAATTAATTAATCATTTAAATAACACAAGCGTTCACAATTTCCTAATAATACCAACAAAATTTGTAAGAATCCAGGAAAATCATTTTTATTCTAATAAGCTAAATAATGACAGAAATAATAGATATATATATTATTTGCAAAGAAACCATAAATAGGATTTTCTTTATTTAATACAAAAATCTATCTAATAACTAGATTAGTGCTAATAATTATAAATACTAGTTAATAAATAGTAAAAAGATCTAAATTGGGTTATAAAATACTTTTCCATGATAAACCTACTGTAAATAATATTTTTAATATTATTAACCTAATTATAAGTAATTAAAAACATTTAACTACTACATATATAAAATTACTATTTTAGCTATTAAAATTAGAATTAAATATTAAAAATTCACTAATAAATTGTGAAAATTCATATTTCACAGAAAATAACATTTTTCCAACAGTGACTATACTTTTATGAACATTACCATAATAATTTATATTTAATATAAATTAAAACTAGTAATGAACTAATTACATAATCAATAATATTTAACACTGATTTAATATAAAATAAATAACAAACTTAATTATTTTATTCTGAAAATTTTACAGTAAATAGACATAATTATTATTTACAAGTTTTGTATAAAGCTCATTAATTAATTCTTAGTGAATTTATTAATAAAAATCCGAAACAGTGTAAATAAATAGTCATTTAGATTCAGTAATTCACAGTTTAAAATATAATTAAAATATCTAAACTATTTATTAAATCCTGAAAATTTAACAGTAAATAGATTACATAATTACCTACAAATTATGTATAGATCATAACAAGTAATTCCCGATGAATTAAATTCTAAAAATCAAAAACAGAATATATAATACTGTGGAAATTGCACAAAAACTGTAGTAATACATTCCCTTTAAATGTTTAATAAATACTAATAAATTGTGTAAAAATCTGTCATAATTAATATAGGATCTACACTAATGACTCTAATCATTAGGCTAATAATTTAGATACTTTTTACTATCAATTAATCATTAATTAATTGATTAACACAGCCATAATCACACAAATTAATTCATCAATGCAAATAACCTAATTGTTTCAACCTAATCACACGTGTAAGAGGACACGTGGGGGGTCGGGGCAGTACCTCGCTGAGGCAGGGCTCGACGGCGAACCCTCCGGTCGCGGTGGCGCCGGTGGTAGCGGTCGGTGGTGGCCGCCCGGTTCGCTGCAGTCGCGGCAGTCCCGATCTCGCAGCCTCGAGCTCCTCCGGGGGGTCGTCGGGATCCTTTGGCCGACGGGGGGAGGGGGGGTGACTAGGGGATGGCCGGCTATGCTCTAATGGTGGTGGCGACGGCTAAAATAAGTAAATCTGAGATTAGGGTTCGGTTTAGCCTACACAAGGAATAACTATATGTATATATATACTAAGTTGAGGGTGATCCTTTATACAAGGAACCCTAACGGATTTGGGGTTCGGTTTGGCCTATCGGGTTTGGGCCTAAGTTAGGGTTAAACTTAAGAAATGGTTTGGTTGCTCGGAATTTTAACACCACATCTATATAAGTATAGATAAATATATAATCTAAAAATAAAACCAATTGAATGATAACACTATATATATATATAATTATTGATATAAATATAATCTAATAATAAATCTATATGAAACTTGGTTAGAGTTTATAAATAATTTAATAATTAATGTAACAGCATTTATTTAACAAATAACAATATTTAGTAATCTTGCATCTATATATATATTTATAATATAAATTAAAACCTGATTAGAAATAATTAATTAATTATTTAATTAAAATAAATTAACAAGCTATTCTTCAAATAAAAAAATAATTTTAAAAATTCCCTGAAAATTCTGGGGGGTTACAATCTACCCAACTTATAAGAATTTCGTCCTGGAAATTTAAAATAATTCTAATACCGAAGAAATAATAAGAAAATCAATGAAAAGTAAATATGTAATTTGTAACTTACTCAACAAGACAATTTACAACGATACTTGGGGGTTTATAGAGGGGTCAAAACTGGCATCATATCCTACAAGAATATGTTCTAGGTCCGGCATAGGTCATAGGATTTCCAAGTGATCAGGGAATAGATCGATATTGCATGGTCAAATCTAATAGGATAAGGAGAGGACACAAATAGTCTATTCTAAGGGAAAGATTTGTCAAACAAGTAGAGTTATTAAAATAGAGCACATAAAGGTGTGTTTATGGGGGGCATAAATGTCATGTGTATGGTGCGGTTTGTCTAGATCATAATGGTGCAATTATTGGAAGAAAAATCCTAATATTGTGCTTCAATTACCCAAGTCATGGTAAGGGATCAAATGATATGAACCAAGGAAAGGATAATAGGAAAACTTTTATTTGCTAAATGTCCGACTAAAATCAGTCTAAGATGGCTACTAGGGTGCTAAGGGTATTAATAAAATAAGATATCATACAAGGTATACTTAACTGACTTAGTAGAAAGATGGTTCTACTATAAACCATAGCTAATAAAGGGTTATAAAGAGAAATTCTATACTAAGATGCAGAATAAAGAAGAGTCCAAGGGGGATGTGGTCGATTACAAATTTGGAGGTCAAATACGAATAAATATTTCAAGCAGAAAATTGTCAAACGGTCGCAAATAAGATCCTAGGACAAGTTTACTATATCTTTATCTGCATAAAATAATCATATAGAAAGCGAATCAACATGCACTAGGTTGGCCAGACCATCATGCACCGATTCTGATTAGACAATATTTTAGTGGGTGCACCCAATAATATATGTGTCAAGAACAAGCTTGAGAAAAGAAGAAGCTTGTGAAAACTAGGCTATAACAGCAATATTAGTCAAGACGATAAAAATAAACGTACAGAAGAAAAGAAAGTACAAGATAGTTCAAGTCCAAAACACAAATAATGATTTGGCCTTTCTAGTTGCCCTATGAATCTCTAACCTTAGTTGAGCTAGGGGATAAGAACCCAAAAAGTTATGTCTAGGTAACCTAAATACTTATACCAACATATAGTCAGTGATCCAATTATAATTTTTTAATGGTCCTGAGAAAAGTATGATGCTAAACTACAAGGTATACTACCCAACTTATAAGAATTGAACTAGTACCTCTAACTGTCTCTTTAGGGAAGCAAGTTTATCCTACCAAATTGTAGCAACAACATAGAATTTTCTAGAGAAGCAATAATAATCCTAACATGAGAAGAAAAAAAAAATCCTTTGGTCTATTCAAAAGGATAAGACGTAATGATCTGCTTTCCATTATTGCTTAAGAAAACAAATTTTGGATCGATAGTACTAGAATTATGCAGCACGATAAATAGTAAATCAGGAAAGAAAATAAACTAATTAGATAATAAAAAAAAATCCTTATAGCATTTAGCTCGGCAACTGGGGCATGAGCTAAAGGTGAAGGAAAATTTTTATTACAGAAAATATCAACCAATATTGTCTACAGGTAAAGTAACAAACAACTAAATAGATATTCCTAATATTAATACTAATAATATAATACTAAAATATAGGAGAAGATATACTGGTTGACGGATTTGGGGTATGGTCAAGAAAAATTTATAGACATCTATAGCTCTAAACAATTAGGGAATCATGATACTAGTTTAGGGTCGAGAACAAGGATGATAAAATTTTAAGAAGAAGACATAGTCACATGGGTTGATGACTTAACTATAACTGCATATAATCACTATCATGGCTATGAAAAATATGGCAACTAAGGTGTGACACTTCTATCTCATTAGAGTAACATCCTCTATGTTTATTTCCTCATCAAGATAAAAAAAAATCAAATTCCTGTAAATAAAATTTCTTCATAAATTCCTTCAGTATAAAATCTTTAAATCAAAACAATCATCCACCAATTTCCTTAATCTCTTTAAGATCGTCGCATATAATCATAGTTATAACTTTAAAATACCCAACCAATCCTTTTATCATCACACCAACTCCCTTTTATTTTCCCCCTTTTTTTTCCTCAACTTTAATTCAGTTTACCTAATATAAAATATTATAATTCTCTTATGAAAATACTTAAATCAATCACCAAGATAAATATTATCATAATACTAAATTCTTCTTTTTTTTTCCAAAAGAAACTTCAATAAAAATTTATCAATCTAAAAAAAAAAGATTTAAATCTCAAAAAAATTTTTTTCAATCAAAATTTGTTCCATCAAACAAAATTCAATCACAAAAAAATACCTCAAATTTCTAAATCGATCCTCGAATAAACTTTATTATAGTACAAACATCCTTTTTTTTTCTCCTCAAAATTTTTAGATTAAAATTATCCAACTCCAAATTTTAAATCACTTTATGAAATGCATCAAATTTCTAAATTCTTCTTAAATAAACCCTTTTTTTTCATCAAGGTCAAAATATTCAATCTTTAAAGAAATATAAATCTCATAGGCAACTCTTAACTATTTCTATTTACAATCATCTATCCTCAAATTTAAAAAAAAAAATTTATTCTTCTATTTTGGAAACCAACATAAATCATCAACCAATTTAAATCTGATGTAGCAATGTGAATATTTAAATTTTTAATCATCAAGTTGATTTTATATCCTCTCTAACCAATCATAGAATTTTTTTTTAAAAAAAACTCAAATCAGAACTTTAAATCATCCTCTCAAATCGATCATCGAGTTTATTTTATTAATCAACTTCTAACAGTCTTTCCCATATGAGTATAAGTAATCTTTCTCACTATCATTCGAAATTGATATATCATTACTACTCAACTTTGAATTAACTAATCATTCATGCAAAAATTATATCTTTCAAAAATATGGTGTTCATCAACCTGCAATATTTAGTACTTTCCAATAATTCAATTATAGACTCAACCGCATAATTAGCTGCCAAGGTAACCCATCTAGCCATATAGTTAACTCAAGAGTGTATATAGTATAGCATCTTCCAAACCTCTATCAATCATGACAAGCAAGGGGTACGGTAGATTAGATCGAGAAGGATATAATTGCAAGGAAGTCAAAGAGTCAGAAGATATATATCAAAGAAGAGATCAAGTATTTCGAGGAGTTTGAAATGAGTCGAAATCAAACGAGATCAAAGGATAAAAATAATCAATTGTGGATGAGACACGATAGTCCTAATCCTATATGCAGGCTTGCTTGGTACGGTAAAGTAACCAAACAATATTTTCTCGACCTGCATGGGCCACCACTAAAAACAAGTCATGCCCCAGTTCCAAATAATCGGATTGGAAACACGTGGCATGCCAGCTGTACAATCTAGCATAGCTAAACCCAATTTAATGGACTATGATTCGATTGTAGTACGCTGAAATAACAACTAAATAACAATACAGGCAGGTAAATACTAATCTCATCCACAGGAAAAATCACAGAATAAAGCTGGAAGGAATAAAAATAACTCTGAATCAAACTACAAGTCATGACTAGTGAAAAATAATCCACCAATAAATGTATGAATGAACTACTAAAAGAGTACAACTGAACCAGAAAAAGAAATATATAGCCACTAGCAGAAATCACCTAAGAACTCAAGAAACTCACGAGGCTCAACATTGAAGTCCTCGTCAGCAAAAGTCTCCAATCTCCATAGTCCGTCGGTACCTGTGCTCTTCCCAATCTGGAAAAGGTGCCAGGTCCTCAGAGGGACGTAACAAGTACACAAGAAATCGACATGCATGATAGTACATGACAGTATATAAATAACTAGAACAAAATGTAACATAACATCTCCCCGACCAAACAAGGACAGGATATATTATACAACATACGACAGGTAAACTAACCATCTATGTGTAAAATGCACTCGAGACATCTCTAGTGGCACATGAGAGGGGAAGAAGAAGAAGAAACGGCCACCAAGCGTTCTACGGTTTGAGAAACGAGGGGCTACGAGCATCTAGCGTCCATTGGAAACAGAAATTCTCATACACCACTAGTAGACTCTCCCCACCCAATGTATATCCATACCGTATACGCGGTACAAATAATATGCAAGATGTCATAGTATATATAAGTAGACCTGTACCAACCACTAGACCAGACGCGAACTCACGTGCCAATGATCAGTCGACACACAAATCCATGCTCTCAACTCACTCATATAGTGATCGTGTATGATACGATGTCCGGCTAGAAGGTACCACATACCTTCACAATACACGGGATAAGTCCACTACTACTAGACGCGTGCACACAACTGAGAAGTAACTAGGTAACATAAACTAACTGCAAAAATATATAATCAAGCAAGGTGTACTTGCCTGTGTCCAGCAACTGAGTATCTGGGTCCAAAGTAGAGTCCGAGTCCCGAGAAGCAAATAATCCTAAACAAAATTTATCTCTAATTAATTACTAATTAACCAAATTAAACCATATATTGAATTGCTAATTAATCAATAATTAGTATCAAACCATCATTACTAGCTAATCAATACCAATAATTATGAATAATAATAATATACAATAATAAGTATGAAATACTTATTACTATAATTTTATATTCTGAAATTATTAAAAAAATTAATATATATCTAATAATTAATTAATTACTTATAAATAATTAATTAATCATTTAAATAACACAAGCGTTCACAATTTCCTAATAATACCAACAAAATTTGTAAGAATCCAGGAAAATCATTTTTATTCTAATAAGCTAAATAATGACAGAAATAATAGATATATATATTATTTACAAAGAAGCCATAAATAGGATTTTCTTTATTTAATATAAAAATCTATCTAATAACTAGATTAGTGCTAATAATTATAAATACTAGTTAATAAATAGTAAAAAGATCTAAATTGGGTTATAAAATACTTTTCCATGATAAAACTACTGTAAATAATATTTTTAATATTATTTACCTAATTATAAGTAATTAAAAACATTTAACTACTACATATATAAAATTACTATTTTAGCTATTAAAATTAGAATTAAATATTAAAAATTCACTAATAAATTGTGAAAATTCATATTTCACAGAAAATAACATTTTTCCAACAGTGATATACTTTTAAGAACATTACCATAATAATTTATATTTAATATAAATTAAAACTAGTAATGAACTAATTACATAATCAATAATATTTAACACTGATTTAATATAAAATAAATAACAAACATAATTATTTTATTCTGAAACTTTTACAGTAAATAGACATAATTATTATTTACAAGTTTTGTATAAAGCTCATTAATTAATTCTTAGTGAATTAATTAATAAAAATCCGAAACTGTGTAAATAAATAGTCATTTAGATTCAGTAATTCACAGTTTAAAATATAATTAAAATATCTAAACTATTTATTAAATCCTGAAAATTTAACAGTAAATAGATTACATAATTACCTACAAATTATGTATAGATCATAACAAGTAATTCCCGATGAATTAAATTCTAAAAATCAAAAACAGAATATATAATACTGTGGAAATTGCACAAAAACTGCAGTAATACATTCCCTTTAAATGTTTAATAAATACTAATAAATTGTGTAAAAATCTGTCATAATTAATATAGGATCTACACTAATGACTCTAATCATTAGGCTAATAATTTAGATACTTTTTACTATCAATTAATCATTAATTAATTGATTAACACAGCCATAATCACACAAATTAATTCATCAATGCAAATAACCTAATTGTTTCAACCTAATCACACGTGTAAGAGGACACGTGGGGGGTCGGGGCAGTACCTCGCCGAGGCAGGGCTCGACGGCGAACCCTCCGGTCGTGGTGGCGCCGGTGGTAGCGGTCGGTGGTGGCCGCCCGGTTCGCTGCAGTCGTGGCAGTCCCGATCTCGCGGCATCGAGCTCCTCCGGGGGGTCATCGGGATCCTTTGGCCGACGGGGGGGGGGGGGGGGGGGTGACTAGGGGATGGCCGGCTATGCTCTAATGGTGGTGGCGACGGCTAAAATGAGTAAATCTGAGATTAGGGTTCGGTTTAGCCTACACAAGGAATAACTATATGTATATATACTAAGTTGAGGGTGATCCTTTATACAAGGAACCCTAACGGGTTTGGGGTTCGGTTTGGCCTATCGGATTTGGGCCTAAGTTAGGGTTAAACTTAAGAAATGGTTTGGTTGCTAGGAATTTTAACACCACATCTATATAAGTATAGATATATATATAATCTAAAAATAAAACCAATTGAATGATAACACTATATATATATATATAATTATTGATATAAATATAATCTAATAATAAATCTATATGAAACTTGGTTAGAGTTTATAAATAATTTAATAATTAATGTAACAGCATTTATTTAACAAATAACAATATTTAGTAATCTTGCATCTATATATATATTTACAATATAAATTAAAACCTGATTAGAAATAATTAATTAATTATTTAATTAAAATAAATTAACAAGCTATTCTTCAAATAAAAAAATAATTTTAAAAATTCCCTGAAAATTCTGGGGGGTTACAATCTACCCAACTTATAAGAATTTCGTCCTCGAAATATAAAATAATTCTAATACCGAAGAAATAATAAGAAAATCAATGAAAAGTAAATATGTAAATTGTAACTTACTCAACAAGATAATTTACAACGATACTTGGGGGTTTATAGAGGGGTCAAAACTGGCATCATATCCTACAAGAATATGTTCTAGGTCCGGCATAGGTCATAGGATTTCCAAGTGATCAGGGAATAGATCGATATTGCATGGTCAAATCTAATAGGATAAGGAGAGGACACAAATAGTCTATTCTAAGGGAAAGATTTGTCAAACAAGTAGAGTTATTGAAATAGAGCACATAAAGGTGTGTTTATGGGGGGCATAAATGTCATGTGTATGGTGCGGTTTGTCTAGATCATAATGGTGCAATTATTGGAAGAAAATCCTAATATTATGCTTCAATTACCCAAGTCAAATGATATGAACCAAGGAAAGTATAATAGGAAAACTTTTATTTGCTAAATGTCCGACTAAAATCAGTCTAAGATGGCTACTAGGGTGCTAAGGGTATTAATAAAATAAGATATCATACAAGGTATACTTAACTGACTTAGTAGAAAGATGGTTCTACTATAAACCATAGCTAATAAAGGGTTATAAAGAGAAATTCTATACTAAGATGCAGAATAAAGAAGAGTCCAAGGGGGATGTGGTCGATTACAAATTTGGAGGTCAAATGCGAATAAATATTTCAAGCAAAAAAATTGTCAAACGGTCGCAAATAAGATCCTAGGACAAGTTTACTATATCTTTATCTGCATAAAATAATCATATAGAAAGCGAATCAACATGCACTAGGTTGGCCAGACCATCATACACCGATTCTGATTAGACAATATTTTAGTGGGTGCACCCAATAATATATGTGTCAAGAACAAGCTTGAGAAAAGAAGAAGCTTGTGAAAACTAGGCTATTAGTCAAGACGATAAAAATAAACGTACAAAAGAAAAGAAAGTACAAGATAGTTCAAGTCCAAAACACAATAATGATTTGGCCTTTCAAGTTGCCCTATGAATCTCTAACCTTAGTTGAGCTAGGGGATAAGAACCCACAAAGTTATGTCTAGGTAACCTAAATTCTTATACCAACATATAGTCAGTGATCCAATTATAATTTTTTAATGGTCCTGAGAAAAGTATGATGCTAAACTACAAGGTATACTACCCAACTTATAAGAATTGAACTAGTACCTCTAACTGTCTCTTTAGGGAAGCAAGTTTATCCTACCAAATTGTAGCAACAACATAGAATTTTCTAGAGAAGCAATAATAATCCTAACATGAGAAAAAAAAAAAATCCTTTGGTCTATTCAAAAGGATAAGACGTAATGATCTGCTTTCCATTATTGCTTAAGAAAACAAATTTTGGATCGATAGTACTAGAATTATGCAGCACGATAAATAGTAAATCAAGAAAATAAACTAATTAGATAATAAAAAAAAAATCCTTATAGCATTTAGCTCGGCAACCGGGGCATGAGCTAAGGTGAACGGAAAATTTTTATTACAGAAAATATCAACCAATATTGTCTACAGGTAAAGTAACAAACAACTAAATAGATATTCCTAATCTTAATACTAATATAATACTAAAATATAGGAGAAGATATAGGTTGACGGATTTGGGGTATGGTCAAGAAAAATTTATAGACATTAAGCTCTAAACAATTAGGGAATCATGATACTAGTTTAGGGTCGAGAACAAGGTGATAAAATTTTAAGAAGAAGACATAGTCACATGGTCGATGACTTAACTATAACTGCATATAATCACTATCATGGCTATGAAAAATAGGCAACTAAGGTGTGACACTTCTATCTCATTATAGAGTAACATCCTCTATGTTTATTTCCTCATCAAGATAAAAAAAAAATCAAATTCCTGTAATAAAATTTCTTCATAAATTCCTTCAGTATAAAATCTTTAAATCAAAAACAATCAACCACCAATTTCCTTAATCTATTTAAGATCGTCGCCATAATATAGTTATAACTTTAAATACCCAACCAATCCTTTATCATTCACACCAACTCCCTTTTATTTTCCCCCTTTTTTTTTCCTCAACTTTAATTCAGTTTACCTAATATAAAATATTATAATTCTTATGAAAATACTTAATCAATCACCGAGATAAATATTACATAATACTAATATCTTCTTCTTTTTTCCAAAAGAAACTTCAATAAAAATTATCAATCTAAAAAAAAAAGATTTAGATCTCAAAATTTTTTTTTTTCAATCAAAATTTGTTCCATCAAACAAATTCAATCACAAAAAAATACCTCAAATTTCTAAATCGATCCTCGAAATAAACTTTATTATAAGTACAAACATCCTTTTCTTTTCTCCTCAAAATTTTAGACATTAAAATTATCCAACTAAAATTTAAATCACTTTATGAAATGCATCAA
>JANAVB010006136.1:0-23336 GCA_029216955.1 Iris pallida | reverse complement strand
GAGTTTACCCCAAGCTTTAGTGATCCCGATGCATCGGTTGACCGTATCAAACACTACAATCAAAAACTTCAACTCTGGAAAGAGTGAGCCCTTGGACAAGATTCGCTTGAAATGCCAACGGCGGTCTCCAGAACAGACATGACTTGCTACGTCATTGACGCTGATATAAACTACAACATGCTATTTGGGTCGACCATGGATTCATGAATGCATGATCGTTCCCCTCTTCTCTCCGTCAATGCATAAAGTATGTGGCCAGCGACGGGACTATCCTGACCATTTGCTGACATCGACCCGTTCTGAGGACTCGAACATACTGTAGGGATGTTGATATATACAATCAGTCCCATGGATGATGACGGCAACGATGTCCGACGATAAGGTCAAAACCGCATTAGAAAACAGGTGTAGAAGCATGAAAATGAAGGACTATGTACCCACATGGAAGGAGCTGTTATGCAGTACATGATAAAGGGATATACGCCAAGAAAATTGCTTCATATACTAATTCATGCACCCAAGTGTAGGCGCATAGTCTGCTCCAGCACTATACGCCCAAGGCAGATATAACCCTACAACTCAGTCAATACCCAAATCAGTCATGGGCCGAGGCATGTGGCCACGTCAGTCTCCATGAGCATCGTGCATCGAAGCATGCGGCCACGATCTATCCCAATTTATCCACGATCATGCAGTCTTTATGCGCCTACATCCTATGCGCCCAAAGTGACACTATGCCCCATAGTGAAATCAGTATATTTTTACCTGTGTGCGCATAACAGTCATTTCAGTGTAAAAGACTATAAATAGAGGGCTATGCCTCTTCAAAAGGAGAGACGGAGAGCATTTTAGGGAAATTGCTGTCATTCTTGCCAGTGATCCGAAAGTTAGCAATTTTCTTAGGTTTTCTCCCACTTTTGTAAATCGGAGTGTCAACGGATTAAAGGAGCAATTGTCGCTCGATCTCCATCGTCCATTTTAGAATTCTTCTTGTACTCGGGGATTCTCAGTGCAGGATCTCTCATGGGCACTGATTTGTATGCCTTGTGTGCTAATAAGAAAAGACAGTGATTCTTCTCTTTTTTTAAGTGTCTACAAACGACTCTGATGGGGACTACTATTTCTTTGATGACGAGAAGTGGTGAAGCAATCAGATACCGTTAAAGTGGAGAGCACTCAGAACATGTTGATCGTGAAGTTCGATCAACAATGTTTCGAAGAGATGCTCTCGAGGGATGGCTCTACTCCCTCAAAATCAGTGAAGCCAAACAAGTCTCGCAAGACTTAGCTTCCGAAGGCTCGTGCTGCACATCCACCAATGCCATAGAAGATAGAGGAACTCTGTCACATGGGTGCATAACTCTTCCATAGGAGCTCCAATGCAAAGAAGGCATTAAGTTTAGAGCTCTACAACCCACTTCTCTCTGTTAATCAACACAAGCGTTCAACTCTCAGACTTGGCAAAGGAAATACTACGATGCCAAATCAAAGTGTTCGACACTCTGGACAACTCGGTGAAGCTTGCAAATAAGAGGGCAAAACATGGAGAAAAACGTAATGTTTCCCAAAGTATGTGCCCAGGGCTATGCGCCCAAAGGATGTGTGGGCCCATAACTCTGGTCAGAAGACTTCTGTCTTCAAGCAGTTGTCTACTACTATGCGCCCCTCTCGATGATCCATTCTATGCACCACAGCTAGGAAGGCCAAGCATGCTGCCAGAACTTCTGGAAAGCTTACATCCAAGGGCATGCTCAGGTATATGCGCCATAGCAAAAAGACAGACCCCATGCATATCACGAGGCTATCTTCAAGTCATCACAAACTTAGGTGTGTGGGTTGCCCCTATGCATGAACTAAGTCCGGATGTACCATTCCCTTAAACCCATATGTAAAGTCAGGACAATGCACTGTGAAATGGTTCTAAGGCAAATCTCCCTTCCGTCGATTTGCGTGACTTGATAAATTATAAGCGTATAGCAAGAGCGATCACTGTGACTCATGAGGTGCCTCTACAAGCACCCCGTGCACTAGTATTATCATCAACTATTGCTGCCCATTTTGTTGCTCCAAAGCAACGAAAGTTCCTCCAAGGCAGTCCGTGTTTCAACAATTGCACCGTTCTGATGATGAAGAGCCATTATATGTTTCATACAACATGGCCTCATGGGGTCCTCCCTACGGGAGCCCTAATCAAAGAAGATGGACCACTAATCCAGTCTTTTCTTTTAATTCGGCAAATAGGAGAAGAAAAAGTCTGCCAGCAAACAGCCAGCGAGCTGTTTCACTTGAAGGAGTATATATGGGTACTCGGTCGAGAATAAGATCCCTTATAGAAGGGGAGGACTCTCAAGCTGGGGGTGGTGTTCCCTCAGAATCTCAAACTGGGGGTAGTACTCCCTTAGAATCTGAAGCAGACGACCTCCATGCCGGGGGTAGCCTTCCAGATGACGATGATCTCTTTGAGTCCGACGGTGACTATCTACCTCACCTGTCCGAAGATGAAGGCCTTTTCAACTCAAAGACAGACAACATCAGCACCAGTTGTACTGTCTCCCCTATTCATCCTTGTATGCTATCCGCGTACATGACGGATGAAGAGAGACCTGAAGAAGCCAGTGATCAAACCAACAAGCGGCTGAAGAATCTTGAAATGGCAATCGCCAAGATCACTTGACATGCTTACCAGCATTATGGTTGTCCAAACTGCTGGGGTTGTTCCCCTACTTCAACCAAACGTCTCAGCACACGCTAGTCCGGTTCGTAGCAACAATCCTCCTTCACTACAAAGGGAGTACCATTCCATTGTACCTCCTCCAAATCTCGTAAATGGTAGGGATAGTCCTTCGCTGACAGCACTTGACAACTGTACAATAGCTGTTTCTCAATATTTACTCAGTCAGCAGGATGCAATTGGTTCTTTTGTTGCCCATCTCGATACCATCTCACACAAAGACGAACTTCAAAAGATGGGGATATCTCAACCTTATCCTCCTGAATGGAAGAATGCCACTTGTCCTCCTAACTACAAGCCATCGACGCCAAATTCGTTTGACGGGATGACTTCTCCTCGCCAACACATGACATATTTCAACACACAGATGCTGTACTTACCATGAGACGATGCGTTCTTGTCAAAGCTATTTATCAGCACCTTGCAGGGAGTAGCTTTTGAATGGTTCTGCAGTCTCCCTGACGGTTGCATTAACTCCTTCAAAGACTTGGAGAGGCTATTCCTCAATAGGTTTTATGAGAGTGGCATGTATGTTAGTATGTCCACCCTTATCGAGACCAGCAGAGGAAAAGTGAGACTGTTATTGCTTTTATCGAACGCTTCAGTTGTCTAGCCTTGAAGATGCCCTTCGGTATACCAGACTCGGAGCTTATGGATACTTGTCGGCATAACTTACTTCCTATAGTGAAGTTCTATTTGGGTATATATAAGTATGATACATGGCCCGCTTTCATCGGGGCCACTGATGCTGCTAAAAATGACGTTCCTAATCTGGAACTACTTTGGTTGAAGAAACCCAAATCTGAAGACAAAGGTAAGCACACCTAAACTATCCCTATCCGTGGGGGTAAAGGAAAAAAAGTTTTGAAGGTTGACACTTCCATGGGAGCTCCCAATTCTCAGAATGCTCCTGACAGACCCAATGAGACTTTCTCATTTAACGCGGATGACGTTATAACAATTTTCAATACGTTGATGAAGGGTAATAAACTGGTATTGCCTCTACCACGATGTCCTAAAGAGGAAAGCCAACTCAGCGACCCCAAGTACTATTTCTATCATCAGTACGTACACCATTCTACCAAGGATTGCACCGTCATGAAGAGGAAGATACAAAAGCTCATCGACAGCCAAGTTATCAACCTCGAAGCTGAAGATAAGGTCATGTCTTCTAACATGATCTCTCTTCAATTTGGTGACTTTCCTTCCACAGAAGTTCCAGACGGCGTAGTTCCTATTCCCAAGGTAATAATGGGATTCGTCAACCTGCTGGCAGCTTGCGATTCAACATCAACTCTGGTGCCATTCACGATGGAGCATGGTAGGATTATATGGGTCCATTCCGACCTTGTGTAAGAAATAAAGCAGAGGGTAGTGTCTTCCAAAGCAAAAAGGGGCAAGAAATATAAGCCATGCCATATGGTGTCTTCTTCTATTTATGATTCCTATATGGTGAGACACGATCCGACAAGACTTACCTGTGGACTTATAATCCCGCACAAGAGGACATAATACTTTCTCAAGCTTCTGCTTCCCCCACAAGTTCAGAAGCTGGTCCGTCTAAGTCCTCAACTGTCGACAAAGCTAAGCAGAAGGAGATGCGATTTGACAAATCTCTGAAGTCACTAGCTTCCGAAGGCATGGATCGGCCATACAACTTTGACATATTGGCACAACTGGCCAATACACCTGCCATATTATCACTATTCGATCTACTGCGGCTCTCCAAAGAGACGCATAAAGCTTTAAGTGAGGCATTACTACATGTCGACTCTTATCTCGCTGAAGTCAAAGCTTCCACTGAAGATCCGGTCTATTGTCCTCATTGCCATAGCACTATGGAAGTGGTTCCCAACATTACCTTTTCACAAGTGGACATGCTACTCAAAAATAATTGTCATGATAGACCTCTGTATTATACATGGTATATCAGGGCGTTTAAGGTGGATCATATGCATATCGATCCAGGTTCCTCCCTCAGCATCATCCCTAGAAGTTTACTCCAAATTCTAGGGATCCCTTTGCACAAGCTGTCTGCAACCAATACAACTATCATGGCTTTCAATGCTGGAAAATTAACCCTCTGGGCAAGATCTGTCTCAAGTACCTGATTGGTGATCTCCAGATAGAGGTTGCTTGCTATATAATCGATGTCGATGTGTCCTACAATATCTTGTTAGGACGTTCGTAGATACACGAGAACATGATTGTTCCTTCTAACCTTCACCAGTGCTTTAAGTACGTCAACAGTGATGGCATCGTGAAGACAAAATTTGTCGATGTTGATCTTTTCAAGGGTATTGAAGCCTACTATGGAGATTCAATACTCTATCAATCTCAGCCTCCCAATGATGACGGCAACAAAGTTGACGATGAAGCTGAAGTTAATTCATCTGCCAGTGACGGTCCCCTAGTTATCCGAGTCAAAGGATGTACTTGTCATGATCCGCACCCGCTTTTCGGATACGAGACATGTCCAAGCCAGCTTAAGCCGCAGAGTCGGCGGTAGAAAGCTGTCAAGCCCGCAATAAATAAATGCTCAAAATAAACTTTGTTGATCATTCAAATTTCTAATAGATTACATCATTTACAAGAATTATATTCAAAGGAAATACAATGTTCTTACATATTTGAATTGACTACAACACAGCTATCTAATCTCTAGGTTTGGCCTGCAAATACACCCGAATCTCCCAATGCTAAAGAAGCCATGGCTAACCTAAAAAATATTGGTTTCCAGTCAAGAATGGAACAAGCACACAAACCGACGATAATGTGAAAACACAATAGAATTCACAGGACATGAAAATAACATATGTGAGATACAACTAGAAAGTAACCGATGTCATGGCATATCTAGAAAGAAAGTAGATAACTCTACCACATGATGTATCCACTAAACGAGCATGTGAATGGGGTGACATGGCAATCAAGGAAAATAAATAAAAGACCACTATCTATGTGTTTTAAAATATCAGTTTCGACATGTGAACCGCTAGGGGGTAAATTCGGCACCCCGCACATGAATTGTGCGACTGCTATCAGGCAAGAATATACATTTTAGGATATTTCTGGGTAGTTCACATGTCTACTAAGATATTTCCCCGCACAGCTAGTACCCATGGAATCAGGTCGCAAGCATGGTAATCATATAAATGAGAGTCAAGAGGTACAATAAATCCATGATACTAATCTTCGTGTGACGAGCGTGTCAACAAGCAGCAAGACATATGTATAAACATGAAACGTAAAAAGTACTATGAATCGAAAAGTAATCAGAAAGTGCACTTGTCTGGGGTCTTTTGTTGGTGAAACCGATAACCCATTTAGTCCAGGTTAGTCCGATTAGACAAGTGGAATAAGATATCCGAATTTGGCAAAAGAAATACGATTAGTTTAGTCTTAGTCAATGGAACAATCTAGTCTAAGAGGAAAGAGAATTTGTTTAGTTTTAGGCTAAGAGGATATTTGGATTCATGTTTGGTTTGCCACTCGATTATTTATAAGACCCAATTTAGAAAATACTAATATAAATTTTATTTGCAATAAAATCCAAATACCAACCAGCAAGAATTTACTAAGTCCTATAATTTCTACCTAAATAATATAAAACATAATTTAGAGTATATACTTAAAGCCCAACGTTTGTATACATAAAGGTCTCATCAAATTTCCCTTAGAGCACAAAGTCCATATGACTATGGGGCTTAAGGCCCAAAATATATAATTAAACCCATTAAAGTCAAGTTATGATAAGAATATATATATATATATATATATATATATATATATATATATATATATATATATATATATATATATATATATATATATATATATATATAATTATCCTGTATTTATATAACCAAATATATATATATGATTATGTATATGCTTTTAGAGTCTTTTAGATTTTTAGGGGACATAGTAGATAATTACAAATTAAACTTATGCTTTTAGAAGATATAAAGTTAATTGAGAATATTCCTATATAGGATAGTATGTATTTGAAATTCTTTTAAGGAAATATAAACCATTTAAGAAAATACATATATAACCTTGTATAAATCTTATGAAATAAAAGACCATAATTTAATTAAGCCCTCATATACAAGAGTTTATCTTATAATCCTATCGTACCAACTAATATAAAAGGCCTAGTAATAGTGAAATGGAAATCCATTTAAAAATAAGCATTAATAATCTATATATAATCTAGCAGGCCCAAGCCTAAATGAAATCCATATAAAATCTTTTTATATTTACTTAGACTTAAACATTTATTTAATAAGAAAAGCTAATGGACTAAGCAGTCCAAACCAAGCCCATTAAACACTCTAAGCCCAATACAATTATATTCCCATTCTCTCTATCATGAGAGAGAATAGAGACTAACAGAAATTCGAAAGGAAAGGGAAGGGTTTCTTACGGAGCTCCAGGGGCGCGGTGTCAGGGCTGAATCCGATCAGGCGGAGGGTTATGGACGACGGAGAGAGCTCCACTCTCGACGGTCGGTAGCTCGCGACGAGGGGAGACGCTGGGGCGGACGCCGACAGATCAGGCGGTAGCAGCTCGCGTGTGGGACGACGGTTGCCGGAGGAGCGGTAAAGCTCGAGGGGCTCGACGACAGTGGGCTTCCGACGAAGAGGGCTTCGACCCCGACGGTGGAGGTCGAGGTCGACGGTGCACAGGTTGTTGCGGGAAAGACTCTACGTGGGTGGCCGTTCTCCAACGCGAACAGGGCAGAGGGGCGGGCGCATGGCGGCTTTGCAACGGTGGCCTGATGCGGATACGTCATGGCGGCGCTCGTGCCCGGTGGTCAAGCACCGGATCTGGGCGCTCGACGGTCGACATGGTGCTCGGCGCGGCCAAAAAGACGCACGCGGCAGCGGACAGGTGAGGGAATTTCCTTTCTCTTCCTCTGCGTGTGGTGATGGAGGCGTCGGCAGGTTCTGATGTGTGGTGTTGATAAAGGTGGTGTGCGGCGAGAGGGTGGCGTAATTCTTGCAGCAGGTGGCAGGGTATGTACTGGCGGAGGCTGGCCAGGCGCAGGGTCGAAGGGGTATTGTTGGTGATGAGTATGGCGAATGCGGTGATGGTGGTGACAGTAAACTGGTGGTGGAGTTGGTCTTGATGGTGCCACGATGGTGGTGGTTAGGACAGGAACGGGCGGCATGTGGTTGCGGTGATAGGGAAGGAATGGTGGCGTGATTGGTGGTGCAATAGTTGGGCGCTGCCCGGGTTCGCTGGCCGGGAACGGTTGTGGAAGCGGTGGTGTTCAAGATGGTGGTGGTCTGATGGAATGTCAAAAGGGGCTTTGTCTTGGTGAAGGCCTGGATTTGGTATTGTTTATATGGAAAATTAGGAGAACTGTCATATATATGTATTTATAGGTACAGTGAGAGAAAAGGCGATCGGTTACAAGGATGTAAATAGATAAGGAGGACTATTTAGATGGGAGAGGCTATATATCTTATATGGTTTTTAATAGGGAATTGCTTTGGTTCAAATATATAGATAAGTACTAACAGAGCTAAGACTTTGATAGATAATAACTTCAATTAATTTAAATCAATCTAGTTCAATATCCGTTAGCTAAATAAAATCAATTCTAAATTAAATAACTACATGATGTTATCACGTAATTTTTAAATCATATGTACACATATCTATATCAATTAAAAGATCATTAAATATAATTTAAAACATATTTTTTGTATTATCTAATATATACTTAATCCAATCTAACTTGCTTGGAATAGTAAATTAAAACCACATGATACAAATATATTCATATATATAGAATAAATTTAGTAACCTTTATCTAACGATTAATCATAATAGTAATTAGTCACAACGAGAATTGTAAAGCAGTTCAAATACATTTTACGAATTCAAATCGTACGATATTTGATTAATAATAGTAAACCCATAATTAAAAGTATATTTTTGTGAAATCTCATTTAAAATAAATTTTGGTAATTCTCTTTCCCACTCAAAATATTTATAACAAAATTAAAAAATAACTTTTATTTCATAACTAGAAATTTTTTAATTAAACTAGAATAATTAAAATTTCAAAATTCGGGAAGTAGGCTTACAGTACTACTACACAAAGTGCTTCAAAGCCTCTCACAATCTGGGTCAAAAAGAAGCATCATGATGTTGTCGCACCATTGACCATCACTCTCCGCAAAATAACTCAGGTAAAACCTGCTAAAGCCCATCCTCCCAATCCTGATGAGTTACCCTACGCAGTGAACTTGACCAAGTCTGTGACTCCTATCCCGGATGATGACGCCCTTAATGACTATATTAATACTCAAAATAATATACCTTCAGTGGATGATGTTATCCCTGAATAAAAACTTGCATATTTTCTGAGTAAAGGTTTATCTTTGAATTACTCTAATGTCTACCAGTCTGTAAACCAGTACGTAGATACATTGTATGCCTTAGAGCATTGTATAAGACCACATCTGTGCATGTCGATCACGATACCCCATCTGCGAGAAACAGTCTGGCCAAAGGATATCTACTACTTCATCGTTCAAGCAAGAAAGAAGGGTGAAGAACTAATCATCTTCGGTCGAATAATTGGCGAAAGAAAGTTCGTTCAGGACTTTACTACTCCCAATTACAACGCCGAAGCTGACTATGATTCAGGTACAATGCAGCTTTAGCGATATAGTTGGCAGGCCAAGAATATCATCCAGAACATGGGATATGATATAAAAAGCGACCAGGGACTAAACCACGGTAAAGGACGACGATTGCCAATACGTCACTTTGCTCCTTTCGACAAACCCGAGAACTATTTTCAACGAATCGGTATTGGTTTAGGTTATGTTACTCCTCCAACAACTCCTGACGGATCAGATGTTGAAGTTGATTATTGTTCTCATTCTTCTGATTCATACCTCTGAGATTCAGACTCTAGCATTGGAGACATGTTCAAAGCAACTCTATCCGTCAACATGGTGTCAGTTGACCAAATTGTAGAAGATGTCCAATCAATCGAGCTCGAACAATGGGCTCAAAAGATAGACACCAGATGGAAGTTATGTTTCGAACAACGTGAACCACCTACTGAAGACGAAGTCATCCAAGTTAACTTAGAAGATGAATCATCTTCTAAACCAATCTTTATCAGCAAAAGTCTATCTGGTTAAGAACGACAATCTCTTATACAGCTTATAAGAGAATATATCGACATATTTGTATGGAGCTATGAAGACATGCTAGGCTTAGACCCTAAAGTTTCTATGCACCGCCTAAATATTTCGTCTAAAGCTAAGCCAGTGAAGCAGCAACAGCGGCAGTTCCGACCAGATATCATAGAGGCCATCGAAACTCTTGAAGGATCAGACGTTGAAGTTGATCATTGTTTTCATTCTTATGATTCCTGCCTCTGGGATTCAGACTTCAGTACTGGAGATATATTCAAAGCAACTCTATCCGTCAATATGGTCTCAGTTGACCAAATTACAGAAGATGTCCAATCAATCGAGCTTGAACAATGGGCTCAAAAGATGGATACTAGGTGGGAGTTACGTTTCGAACAACGTGAGCCACCTACTGAAGACGAAGTCATCCAAGTTAATTTAGGAGATGAATCATCTCCTAAACCAATCTTTATCAGTAAAAGTCTGTCTAGTGAAGAACGACAATCTCTTATACAGCTTATAAGAAAATATATCAAAGTCTTTGCATAGGGCTATGAAGATATTCCAGACATAGACCCTAAAGTTGCTATGCACCGCCTAAATATCTCGTCTAAATCTAAGCCAGTGAAGCAACAGCAACGACGGTTCCGACCAGATATCATGGAGGCCATCGAAAGTGAAGTCAAAAAGCTTATTTCAAGTGTTTTCATTCGCAAAGAACAATACCCTAACTAGGTCGCTAATAATGATTTGGTCATAAAAAAGAACGGTAAAGTTCGAGTCTGTCTCGATTACCGTGATTTGAACTCTGTATGCCCAAAAGATGAGTTTCTTCTACCGATCACCGACGTAATAATCATCAATACTTGTAGCATTGAGCGAATGTCCTTCATGGATTGGTTCTTAGGCTACAACCAGATCAAGATGTTCCCCGATAATGAGAAACACACATCTTTTCGAACAGCGTTGGGGGTATACTGCTATTCGGTGATGCCCTTCGGATTGAAAAATGCGGGTACGACATACCGGCGAGCTATGAACACAATTTTTTGCGATTATTTACACAAAACAGTAGAATGCTATGTAGATGATATTACAGTAAAAAGTTATCTCAAGGGCAACCACCTCCAAGATTTGAGAACGGTGTTTGAACTGATGCGTACACACCAACTCAAGATGAATCTAACCAAGTCTTTTCTGGGAGTCTCCAGCGGCAAGTTCTTGGTTTTGTTATCACTTCAAAAGGTATACATATTGACCCGGAGAAGGTTAAAGCTATCTTCGATATGCGTCCTCCAAGAAATCTCAAAGAGCTATGCGGACTCCAAGGAAGGTTAGCCTACATCAGACGATTAATCTTAAATCTTTCTGGACGGTGTCAACCGTTTACTCATCTCATGAAGAAAGGAGTATCTTTCGTCTGGAATGAAGAATGTCAGCGCACATTTGACGACATTAAGAAGTATCTCACAAGCCCCCCAGTGTCGGTGGCTCCGATACTCGGAAAGCCTTTCTTGTTATATGTTCGTGCAATGGATCATTCTCTTGGTGCCCTATTAGCTTAGAAAAATGGAGGAGGTCATGAACAAGCAATCTATTACCTCAGCCGTACGATGGATGGTGTTTGCCCATTGGTCATGGTCAAACCTGATTTTAATAATTGATCAAATAGTGTTTCGATATACAGAGCTACTCAGATGTTTAATCAAGACGTTTTGGACACTTGGACACTGACCAAGATTGGATATCTACTCAAGTTCAAACTGAAGCTATGTTTGCCACTCGAGACTGTATTTCTTTATGCAATGTAAGTTTTATTTTTATTGAGTCTATGAATGTATTGTACACCGAGTCGTATTGGCAAATAGGCTATCCAAAATCGTTTTCAAAAATGACCTATGTTTTTGAAAAACATCCCTTATTTACAAAAGCTTCTAAAGGATTTTAAAAAGCCTAAAAATTATTTTCAAAATATCCCTGACCAACCCTGATAGAACTCCGCCCGAGTTTGGCCAGAGTTCGGTTAGTGAACGTTATGTGAACGTTGGATTTTGAACTTGGTCTCCCTTTAGTTGCAGATTATTACAAAAAGTTCTGTCCGAATTTTACCTGAATTCTGTAAGAGTTCTGTCTTTGGAAAAACTACAAATAGAGAAGAATTCTGATCATTTCAAATCACTCATTCACTTTTATCTCTTCTCTTCTAAAGCTTACGTTTCTTCCAAAGAGCTCTAAAAAGCTTTCATTTTTAAATTCGAAGCCAGTTACGATTCTCTAGTCAATTTGCTTGTACGGTGCGATCTAGAAGATTTCAGAGAAATTGTAATCAGAGGCTTGATTGATGAAATTAGACTCTTCAAAATTAAAGTTGGTCGAGTTCTTCGTATCAAAGCTCGCGTTTGTAGAAGTTGCAAGGACTTCGTATAAAAACTTACGTAATTTTCCAATAGTGGATTCAACTGGAAGCTAGAGTTCTTCCGACTGGACTAGTCCTCTCAAGAAGGAAACCAGTATACATCACTGTGTTTGCGTTTGCCTTCTGATCTCTTTTCTTTACAGTTATTGTTTTATGATTATTGATATTATTTCCATGATCTAACTGCTAACAAGTTTTTAATTAGCAATATTCTGCTGCCTACTCTATTCACCCCCCTCTAGAGTATTCTGCTTTACGACTTCATTCCTATAATTTGTATCAGAACGGTTTATACAGATAAAACAAAATAAAATTGCAGTTATATTTAATTGTTTTATAGATCATAGCATTAAACATGGCAACTGTGAAATTCACAAGTAAAGGACAAGCTACAAAAAGACCTCCACTGTTTGACGGCACAAACTACACTTATTAGAAAATATGGATGAGTTTCTTCTTAAAATCTCTTGATTTTGACTTATGGTCTATAGTATTGATGGCTACAAAAAGCCTTCTTATATTACTGTCGAGGGAGTTTTAGTTGATAAACCCCATGATAAATATACTGAGGATGAAAAAAAAGGCCAGTCTTGACGCACGTGTTATTAACGCTTTATTTTGTGCTTTAGATAGAACTGAGTTTAATAGGGTGTCGACTTGCACAACATCGAATGAAGTGTAGAAACTTTTCGAAGTAACCCACGAAGGAACAACACAAGTCAAGGAGTCAAGGATCAGCAGACTTACTCAAGAGTACGAGGCATTCAAGATGAAGCCAAATGAATTCGTCACTCAGATGTTTACGAGATTCCTGGATATTGTAAATCCTTTGTCTTTATTAGGCAAGGAATACAGTAACCATGAGAAGATTCGCAAACTTCTACGAGCTCTCATGAAGAATTGGATTCTAAAGGCTACAATAATCATTGAAGAAAACGACCTCTCAACAATATTCCTAGAAACACTCATGGGTAAGCTACTCACTCACGAGTTGGAATTTCAAGATTTTGAAGATTCTACACCAAAGGAGAAGTCAGAGAAGTCGATCGCTCTCAAGGCTCAACATAGAAGAACTGTCGAAGATGATTCTGATGACAGCGACTCTGACTCTGAAGATCAAGCTCTTCTGGTAAAAAAATTCAAGAAGTTCCTAAGATTCAACATAAGAACAAAAGACAGCAACAGCAACAACAACGAGAAAGATTCTATTTGCTACGGATGTAAGAAGAAAGGATATATGAAGAAAGATTGTCCAACAACAACATCATCAACAAGAAAAAATAGCAAATATGACAAAGGCTACTTGAAGAGATCTACATCAAGGAAGTATGCCAATACAAGCATATAGCATAAGAGCAAAGCCAGCGACTCAGAAGACGAACAATCTGATGATGCTGCAAACGTATGCTTGATGGCTTACGATCAGGTAACCACTAATCCTCTGTTTGATCCTTATGATGATTTTAGCTTTGAGCAACTAGGAGAGGCTTTTAGTGACCTGTTAAATGACTACAGAAAACTGCGTAGTGAATATGAAACCTCTAAGAAGGTACTTAAATAGTACAAAGGTGAGATAGGAAGACTTATCGACCAACTAGCTGATATTAGAAATAATGTTTCTTCTATTGAGTCTGTGAGCTTTCTTCTATTAAGATGTTATTAAACGAGACTACCATGTTATCCGATGAAAAAAACTAAACTATCATCCAGCTAAAGGAAGAACTATCCAAGGAGAGAAAGAATCTCCAATGTGTACAAGTCAGAATGGAAATACTTATATCTGACTATACTAGATTATATGACACCTCCAAAAAGTTGAAAATTAGTTTAGGAAAATGGCCTGAAGTTGCTGCTTCCTATTCTAACACGTGTCAATTACCGAATCATCGGAACACACCCAAACCAAACATTGTCAGACCAAACCATATCAAACCATTGCCCAAGAAGACTAATCGGCATGTATTTTTCTATACTAGAAAACCAAAACCTACCAATCATGCACCTCACACAACTTTCAACACTCAACATGCAAAATGTCATTATTGTGGCCTCATTGGTCATATATTTTCTGCATGTAGAATCAGAAAGTTAGTAGATTTAAATGTTTATGCATGGATACCAAAGACTAACATGTTAGGACCCTACAAAAATGGGTACCAAGAGTTTCATCTACAAACTGTTTTATAGGTAGGACACCCCTTACATGCTAGAAGCAAATTGATCCTCGATAGCGGTTTCTTACGGCACATGATCGGTGATGCATGATTATTCGCAACACTGTCGAAGAAGAATAAAAAAGGATACGTCTCCTTCGATTATAATTTGAGAGGGTACATAATCGGTATCGGTGATATTAGTAAGGCTCCCTATCTTGTGATTAAAGATGTTTGTCTAGTTACCGAGTTAAAACATAATCTGCTCACGGTTATGGCATTAACTTCGTCAAAGATAAATGTACTATAGTTGATAGCTCAACTGGCAGTACTATTTTTGAAGGTATCTGGGAAGATAATATATATATTTTCTATTTGTTAAAAGATGCTAACAACGCAGGTAGATGCTTGATGGCCAAGAGCATTGAGAGTCAACTATGGCATATAAGACTCGGTCATGCAAACATGGACACAATTTCAAAACTATCCACAAAGAAGTTGATACACGACTTACCAGATATATCTTTCAAGAAGGATACGGTATGTAGCGAATGTGAAAAGAACAAAGCTACCCGATCCGTCTTTAAATCCAAGAACGCTGTAAGTACCACTAGTCCTCTATAATTATTGGATATAGATTTATTTGGACCTAGTAGAATTGCTAGTCTAGGTGGTATGTTATATGCATTTGTTATTGTAGATGATTTCTCTAGATACACATGGATATATTTTCTTCTACGCAAGAATGATGCTTTGTCAGAATTTGTCACCTTTTGTAAGAAAGTTAGAATGAAAAAGGCTTCAAGATTACTCGCATTCGTAGTGATCATGGCGGCAAATTTGAGAATACAGAGTTCAAGAAATTCTGTGACACACATGGTTATTTGCATGAATTTTCCTGCCCTAGGACTCCACAACAAAATAGAGTTATGGAACGTAAGAACATAACTCTATCTGAAAAGACTAGAGTAATGTTGAACCAGTTTAGTCTACCTAGATACTTTTAGGCTGAAGCTGTCAATACAACGTGCTATATTCTCAATAGGGTCCTGATTCGACCTATACCGAAGAAGACTCCCTATGAGTTATGGTCTGATAGAACACCTACTTTTTCATATTTCAAGATATTTGGTTGTAAATGCTTTATTCTTAATACTAAAGACAACCTGAGTAAATTTGATAAAAAGGCCGATGAAGGTATCTTTTTAGGTTATGCGGCAAAGAACAAAGGGTACAGAGTCTTGAATAAGAGAACCATGATCATTGAAGAATCAATTAATGTCAAGTTTGATGAACTAAATCAACATTCAATCGATGACGATAATGAAGATGTAAGTACACCAAGTATTGCTACTGTAAAACCTTCACACAAATATGTAGAACCTTCACACCAAGCACCAACTGAGTCTTCAACCAGATCACATACAGAACCTGAAGCTGGAACCGGCAATCCTGAGTATATGCCAAAAGAGATAAGATTCTTGGCAGATCATCCAAAGGACTTGGTAATTGGTGAGATTACCAAGGGTACAAGTACTTGTTCCTCTAATAAAGATATAGCTTCCTGTGTTGCTTTTATCTCACAGCTTGAACCCAAAAATATTACAGAAGCATGTAGTGATAATTTTTGGTTAGATGCTATGCAAGAGGAATTAAACCAAATCGAACGGAGTTTGGGAACTTGTTCGCAAGCCCATTGATCATCGGGTCATTAGCACCCGTTGGGTATTTCGAAACAAACTGAACGAGAATGGTTTAGTGACTCGTAATAAGGTTCGACTCGTAGCTCAAGGATACAATCAAGAAGAAGGTATCGACTATGATGAGACCTATGCCCCAGTTGCGAGATTAGAATCCATTCGCATGTTATATTTGTATGTTTTCATAATTTCAAATTATTTTAAATGGATGTTAAAAGCGCATTTTTAAATAGTTTTATAAGAGAAGAAGTTTATGTAGCTCAACCTCCAAGTTTTACTGATTTCAAAAATCCTGATTATGGTTTCAAGTTGAAGAAAGTCTTATACGGTTTGAAACAAGCCCTTCGTGCTGGTACGATCGTCTAAGCTCTTTTCTATATGACAACAATTTTTCAAAAGGAAAGGTTTACACTACACTGTTTATAAAATCTTTGAATAACAATCTTCTTTTGATTCAAATCTAAGTAGATGATATTATTTTTGGATCAACTGATGAATCTCTTTGTCAAAAAATTTCAAAGTGTATGCAGAATGAGTTTGAGGTGAGCATGATGGAACAGCTGAAATTCTTTTTCGGACTGCAAATCAAACAAACCAACAATGGGATGTTCATAAATCAAGCAAAGTAAATAAAAGATTTGTTAAAGAAGTTCAACCTGGAAGAAGTCAAACTTAGCACTCCAATGGCGACTTCAACCAAGCTTGATATTGATGAACAAGGCAAACCCGTCGACATACGTAAGTATCAAGGTATGATCAGTAGCTTACTATACTTAACTGCTAGTCGACTAGATATTATGTTAGTGTTTGCTTATGTGCACGTTTTCAAGCCAATCCTAATAATCATATTTGTGCACAGTTAAGCATATCTTCCGATACCATAAAGGTACTTCTTCTGTCGGCTTATGGTATCCTAAAACTACGTCGTTTGACCTAACCGATTATTCTGATGCTGATTCCGGATGTAAAGTAGATAGAAAAAGTACCAGCGGCACATGTCATTTCCTAGGAAAAGCCCTTGTATCTTGGTTTAGCAAGAAGCAAAATTATGTCGTATTATCAACAACTGAGGCTGAGTATATCGCCGCAGGACGTTGTTGTGCAGAAATTTTGTGGATGAAGCAAATTTTAGAAGACTTTGGATTACATTTCACACACATACCCATTTTATGATAATACTAGTTCTATTAATTTGACTAAGAATTCAGTATACCATTCTCGTAATAAGCATATCGAGATTCGACATCATTTTCTTAGAGATCATCAACAAAATGGAGATATAGACCTTGTATACATAGACACACAGAATCAATTGGCTGATATTTTCACAAAACCTCTAGCGGAAGATCGTTTCAATTATTTACGTCGAGAATTAAGAATTTTAGATGTCAATAATATTAATTAATTTTGTTTTATTAATTAATATTTTCAATACTCAATAACTGTTTTTGAGACAAGCCTACAAAGAGTCTGTCTGTCACCACGACTACGGTCGAAGCGAAGCGGTACTTAATTTTTCCCTGATGAACTTCTGTTAGCTTGGACAGTACTCCTACAGCTAATCTGAAACAGATGTTGAGTAACAAAAGCTAATTTATAAAATAATATTAATTATATTATTTGAAGTTTAAAATTAATAAACTTTGAATTAAATATTTGAAATGAATTGATGTGGCCCACAAAATTTTATTTTAAAAACCCAGGAGAACTCTAGGCGAATTCGGCCCGAGTTCGGTCCGAATTTGGCCAGAGTTCTGTTGGTGCTGTAAGTTTTAAGTCAGAACCCAAGGCCTCCTCCTCTCCATCTTTTCCAAATTATATCATCACAGCAGCAGCAGCAGCCGTAGAACCCCCAAACCCTAGCTCTTGTCCACTCCTTTTCTTCAAATCTACGTAGAGAAATCCATCCAAAATTTGGATTCGTATAGAGAATCGCATCCTCTACAACATACTTTATTCTCGGAAGGTACAACTCCTTCTTTCCTCCACTTTCAAATTCTTAGGATTATTTAGTTTTAGGAAAGAATGCCTAAGGGATTCAATCCTACTAAGAGGAAGAAGACAAATGCCAGTGAAGAGGCATCGTCTTTAGATCTGAACACGGATTCACTCTTTTTCCTGGTCCAATCGGGTAACGACGTGTCGGATGAGTTTTACTCAAAATTCATGAGCTTTGCTATGGTATGCCGACTTTGCTATGCGAACAATATGCACAGGCGCTCCGACAAATGGACTGTATTTCCAGATCATCGTCCTTTGTTTGAGGCATTAGGGTTACACCATCTCGTTACCCAACAATTCCCTATAGCTACTAATGCCCTTAGACTATTTTACTGTAACTTCGTGTTAGACACTTTTACCGTAAGAACTCGTGTCACTACCACTTTTCTAGCTTGAGAGTATTTTGGTCATTTTTCAAATTTTAGAATTTAATTTGAACTAATATTATTATTAATTAATATGATTTTAGAATAACTGATTTTGGTGTTTTAGTGACTTGGACTTATGTTGACCTTGGAGACTAACCTAGAGGTAAACCTAGGTCATGACTAAGTGAATAGGATATGAAAACCTAGATTTACTTAAGTTAGTGAGGTTTAGCTCATTGAAATTAATTTAGGGAAATTAGGAGCTAGATTGATTTAAGTAATGGCTTGTGAAATCACAAGTGACTTAAAGGCTTAATGGCCCATAGGCCCACACCCCTTGAACCAAACCCTAACCCTAAAAATCTGGCCAGCCATAGTGTGTTTCCCCCCTATTTATATCCCCTTGAAATTAGGGCTTGCCTCTTTAGGAAACCATTGCCATTTGGAAGAGGTGAGTCCCCATCTTTGTAAATTCTTAGAAAATCCATTTTTACCTCGCTTATGCTATTCTTGGACACTGAGCACGTTTTCGTGTCGGGTTGAGCCGACACGAGCGCGTGGACACGTGGTCGCGCGCGCGTGCACACTGGCAGATTTCTTCCCTGCTACTCGTGCACATTTTCTCTGTGCACAGAGGATTTCAACCCTCGAAATTTGACATGTGAGTCGTGTCCATGACTGACACAGGCTCCTCGAATTTTACGAGCTCTCGTATCATGTTGGACATGTGATGGCCTGTGCAAGTGGAGTGCACTGTGTAGCCCAGTGTGTAGAATTTGTGTTCTGTGTTTCAACTATTTTTAATGCTTTTAATTTGTTTTAATTATTAGTTAAGATCCTAAACTTGATGATTTAACCTCGGTTATAATTGTTACATGATTAACTTAGGTTTTTGGGATGAGGAATATGGATTCAAACATAGGTTTTGCTATTTCTGATACTCTTTGACACTGTGAGATTCCAGTTTTCAAACCCCATCTATTTCTCTGTTATTATGTTGTTTTTAACTAATGATGATTCCCACATGTTATATTTCTTGTTAGCCAAGCTCTTACTTTCGATTATAGGCTTTTGGTTGTGAGTTTAGGTTTTGACTTTTAAGTTCATTTTCAATTTCTAAAACCTGGGTTTGTGTTCAGATGAACCTGTGATTCAATAGGTATCTGAGTTCATTGTTGAACTAAAGTTAATATGTTTAAACCTGAGAATGAATTGAACTAGAGATTCCAGATTTTTCCTTGTTAACCTTGTATTTTAACAGTTGTATGGGATTGGTAAATGTGGTTAATTAATGTGTAATTCTGATGGATAGACTGTTTAAACCTGAGATTGGTTTGTGTTTCCAGTTTTTGGAAACCTGAAATTGAATGTAGGAAACTCAAGTTTATGGATTTCAATATCATCTTTTTTTTACTGTTGTCAAACCGATTGTTGGTGTTCCAGTTATGTTCAAAACTGAGAATAGTTTTAAACCATATTGTTTAGATTGTAAACTGATTCCTTTCCTATCTTTTACTGTTTAAATGAATAGGAATTTAATGCCTGAGTTTGAGTTCTTCTTAAAACCTGAGAATCAATTATGAGATTGTATTGATAACTGAGGTTCATTGGTTTAACTGGAACTGGTTTGGAATTGCTCACTGTTAATCTACAAAACCTAGAATATGTATTTCAAAACTGAGTTTGTGATTATTCTAAAACTGAGATTCCAGTTTTGTTTCCCTTTGATAACTTGGGGTTTAACTGTTGAGAGGGGTATTGTTTTGGTTTGTAAAACTGAATTCCCTTCCTTCCTATACAATTCATATACACACACATCCATTGCACAAGTATACACTATTTTTTTTATTTGACTGAACTAAGAATTAGTTGTTGATTCCCTGTTATCTGGGTAATTGAAGGTGGGACTGGACCTAGTAAATAGGTCATGTTTTCTGATTTGGGGTTCCTGTTTTCAGGTTCTCCCTGTTTTCAATTCACCCTCTTTCACACACATTGTACTTGTGCTTCCCCCTCACTCCCTATGTATGTATATATATATAAGCATTGTTATATATATACAAGTTTTCCTATATATGTGTATATGTGTTTTAATATATATTATATATATGGTGTATGTGATGTATATATAGGGGATATTATTTGATATGATATGGGTGAGATTTGTATAGTGTCTATGGGATAGATGTATTCCTAATAGACTACTAGACATGCCTTGTGGTTATGTGATTTAGGCATGGTTAGGCATGGTATGCCTAGTTGGAATCTAGATAGACCGTTAGCCTTAGTAAACCTAGATTAGACTTGGTTGACCTAGTTGACTTCTAGGGTTGACCAGAGTTGACCAAGAGTTGACTTTGGTCTAGATTGACCTAGATTCATGTAGAATGCATTGATTTGCATCTTATTATCATTGTAGACTCATAGTGACTTGTACTGTTCTATAGGACAGACAGCACCACTCCTCGGACAGTATATATTCTCTCAGATTCACAGGTTACATGCGAGTACATTCTCTGATCATTTCATATCCTGTATTAGGAGTATATTTCCTGCTTTAGATTAATTTACATATGCTGACACGTTGGAAACACGGATTAGTACTATATGGATCTTGTTAGGCGATGTTATCCCCTTAGCGGATACAGGTATTTGTGTTCGTGTACTTTATCGTGAACATCGTGTACTCCTTGTATTCGTGTACAAATCGTATGAATCGTGTATATTCATGTATTCACATGATCTCGTGTGCGACTATACTTCGTGTGCAATAATATAACTTAGCCAGATCCTTGTTTATTGATTGGGGGGGGAGTAGAAGTGGTTATGTATTCAATCTAATAGATTACTCGTGTACAACCTCTGTAGATTACTCGTGTATAATATCGTGCCGTTTACATAACCATCTTGTGCTCTGAATCACTAGACACTATCAGTTCTCTATATACTGTAGCTATTTATTTACATCTTTCCTGTTTACCATATTATTCTTCAGTCTCTTGTATCTTACTCTCTAGCATGATTATATATCCTGACCTGCTATATTTGTTGAGATGTACTGTGCTCGCTCGCTCCGTCCTGACTGGACCTGTTGAAAATATTACAGAGGACGAGGTGAGGCGTTCTGCCCTACCTACTACGGTGCTACACTAGACGAGTGCCTGGACTTGGACCAGCAGCAGGATCCACTAGCAGTAGATGACACTCCCTTAGACTAGGACTGTCTTACTTTACTTGGATCACTGTATTAGATTTTGAGATATTCTGAGATATGTATTTATTTTAGACACTTAGAATTCTGGATTGTATCTCTGTGATTCTCCTGTTCTGGATATTTTATCTTTTATTATCATTTCACCTTACCTGTTCTACCTTAGCTGTGGTTGAGTATATTTCTGTTATGTCACCCCCTTCGGGGAGTATAACTGTTTTACCTTCAACTGTTAGATGTTGTGACCTAGGACTATGTTTACCGCCGACACTACGACGTAGGCTGGACGTACCCACGTCTCGTGCCATTACTCTAGGGTGCGGGTCGTTTTGGTGGAGGTGGAAGCTTAGCCCGTGCTTCATCGGCCCTTTCGTTATCAGCGGGAGAGTCTGACGTGGCATACAGGCAAGACTTGCACCTACACTAGTGGGAGTTCACAACGTATTCCACGTATCAAAGTTGAGACGGTACGTGGCTGACCCCAGCCATGTGATCGATCATTTGGAGATTGAAGTTGACCTACTCTCAGTTATCCAGAGCAGCCTGTGGAGATTCTGGATCGCCGACAGAAGGTATTGTATACCAGGTGATACCCTTGGTACACATCGCATGGAGGCATCATTCTCCAAGAGAGTCTACCGGCGGTAGGAGCGGAGATAGATGCGCGAGCGGTACCCCTATCTTTTTGGACCTTGAGGTATACTCTTCTATCCTTCTTAGCAGTTAGTTTCGCCCTTAAATTTCGAGGACGAAATTATTTTAAGGGGGTAGATTTGTCACTACCACTTTTCTAGCTTGAGGGTATTTTGGTCATTTTTTAAATTTTACAATTTAATTTGAATTATTATTATTATTAATTAATGTGATTTTTAAGTGATTTTAGAATAACTGATTTTTGTGTTTTAGTAGTGACTTTGACTTATGTTGACCTTGGAGACTAACCTAGTGGCAAACCTAGGTCATGACTAAGTGATTAGGATATGAAAACCTAGATTTCCTTAAGTTAGTGAGGTTTAGCTCATTGGAATTAATTTGGGAAAATTAGGAGCTAGATTGATTTAAGTAATGGCTTGTGAAATCACAAGTCATTTTATGACTTAAAGGCTTAATGGCCCATAGGCCCATACCCCTTGAACCAAACCCTAACCCTGAAAATCTGGCCAGCCATAGTGTGTTTTCCCCCTATTTATATCCCCTTAAATTAGGGCTTGCCTCTTTAGGAAACCATTGCCATTTGGAAGAGGTGAGTCCCCATTTTTGTAAATTCTTAGAAAATCCATTTTCACCTCGCTTATGCTATTCTTGGACACTGAGCATGTTTTCGTGTTGGGCTGAGCCGACACGAGCGCGTGGACACGCGGTCGCCGCGCGTGCACACTGGCAGATTTCTCCCCTGCTACTCGTGCACGTTTTTTCTGTGCACAGAGGGTTTCAACACCGAGTTTCTCACCCTCGAAATTTGACATGTGAGTCGTGTCCACGACTGACACAAGGCTCCTCAAATTTTATGAGCTCTCGTGTCTTGTCGGACACGTGATGGCGTGTGCAAGTGTAGTGCACTGTGTAGCCCAGTGTGTAGATTTTGTGTTC
>JANAVB010006135.1:0-24878 GCA_029216955.1 Iris pallida | reverse complement strand
TAAAAAAATAAAAAATAAATAAAATATATATATATATATATACACACACAAATACATATATATACATAAGGAAAAATCCAAATTGTATATGTAAATGGTAATTAAATAGGATATAAAACCAAAGATCAATTTCCACAAACCCAAATATCATTATGAATGTAAACTCGGAATTTGTTACTTAAAATTCAGAAAATCAAAATATTACAAAACTATTCAAATTTACAATGAAGGAAAAACCCAAAATTCTACATATCGACCCAAATCTCAAAATACACTACTAGAACCCGTGAAACCTAACAAATATGTTGGCCTCGACATGTGAGACGTGCTCGGGTACTCACGGAGTTGAAATCATGTATGTGTCGTGTCCACCGAACACGTATCAAAAAACTGATTTCGAGTGTCAAAGAGTGCATTCCTCGCTCGATTGAGCGCCACACATGCAACGAGAAGCCTCGTGCTCGTGCACACAGCTAGGTAGGGTCCTGGTGTAGGACTAGGACAAGCTGACAAGACACCATGTCTCGCTTACGCGACACGACGACCCACGACAGCCGTGCAACCTACGCGAGCGTGCGCATGCGTGCGTACCCGTGGGCACGTGTCGAGCCTCGTGACTCGCGATTCGAGCTACGCCACGACTCGGGATCGAGTCCCTGGATAGTCTAGGTATAGGGCTACGTGCTCGTGCTCCTGGAACGGTCCTCGACGTGCCGTGTCCGCATACGAAGGCCATGTCAGCGGTAAAATTCAGCCACGTACACTGTGTGGGCTGACCAGTTGTAGCATCCACTTTTTCAGAGAAGGGTATTTTAGTCTTTTCAGCCATTTTTAGCCTTATGAGTGATTTCTTGAATATGTTGACTTATGATTGTGCTAGCAACTGGTTTAACCTTAGTGGACTTGTATAGGGGTCTAACCATGCATTAGGATTGTTATTTTTATTTTTATAATTTATTTTTATGCATTAGATTATTTTTAAGGCTTTTATTTATTTATTTAGCCTTTTTGCATGTAGGCCTTTAAGCTTTTTGACTTGGGCCCATTTCTAATTAAGAAGGAGTTCGCCCAAGTGAAACCCTAACCCCTAGAGACCCCCTTGGCCGCCCAACACAGCAGCACCCCCTTCTCTTTTTATCATTTGTGAAATTTTGAGCCTCCACAAAGAAACCTTAAAAGATCCATCTCTCCAAAACACCTATTTCCTTCATCCGGAGTCCGTTTCTTTCCAAATGAACTCCGTTGCGCTCGTCGAGGAGAGAAGGATTTGCTGGAGCATTTTTGGAGTGGAGACATGTAATGTCCCGCTCCGCACGGTGCATTATGGTGAGTCGTTGACTTGAAGAGTTGCGTTGACACGATGAAGTATCGATGTGAATCGATGCAAGAGTTACGTTGGCCAAAGGTAAGCCTTGAGTCGGTTGGAATCTATGAATCGAATCGATGCAAAGGATAAGTCCCATTGAGCAAATGTTGATTTTAGTTGATCTGGTGGTGCAGGCTATGCTTTTACGTTGGACGATAAGAGGTCGACATTTTGCCTTATGTAATGAAGTGTCCGCGAAACCAAATCGTGGCCTTGCAACGGATTGTGGCATGGGCGCGATAGGCCAAATCAATTGTGTAGTTCAAAGGAATGGCTAAGTCCGGGAGTTAGCTATGCGATCGAGTTATGGAAGCGAGACGCTTCAATCGGCGAGACGACAAGGCGTATCGACTTAAGGTGGGCGGGTTCTTGACTCTCTCTTCCTATTCCTTTACGTCTAATAAAAGATATCATTGTATGCATAATATGTTATCGAGTTAGCGAGCGTGGCTCGGCGAGTAAGTGTCTAAATATGCGTTGAACACTAAGGTAGAATATTGAACAATCGAACAATTGAAGCGACGTACATCAAGTGTATGAGTCACGGTAGGGCAATGATGGTAGAACATTGAAAGATGATATTGAGATGTGCATCATGTGCACGGCTCCAAGAACATTGAACACTAGGCGTAGAATATTGAAAACGGCTCTGAGCGTGCCCTCGGGCACTTATGCTACGAAAAGACTAAGTAACTACAGAACTAGGCTATGAATAACTTACGAATGGTACGCATTGAATATGAGTACGAGATGACTAAGCCGTTGGGCGTCGTGCATCAATATGGATGTGTTGGGGCATAACGCCGACGGAGCTCCCCATATGGATGGTGGATTATGTTTATGAGACGCGAATATGTTTATGGTGCGGGACTATGTTTATGGAACACGAGATTGGTTGGACGATATGACTTGTATGCTATGGCACGTATTGCATGGTCAATGGACTCGGATGGCCCGTGCACGGGTACGGCTTCCCTCGGACGGTTACGCCGGGGCACCGGGACCATTCGGCCTAGGAAAGAATTATGTGTGGTATTTATGGTGCACATCATTCAGACGGATTACGACCGTCCAGTGCTGTGATAAGCTATGATATTCGTAATTTTGGGATCCTTCGGATATTGGGCTAGCAACCCATATCGAAGTGATCGTAGGCTTAGTCATAAGAGATGCCAAATCCATTACAGTGCGAAACACCGTGACCTTTATATAGTTAGGGCCGGTGGGCTGAGATGAGAGTTGGATGCAGGCGCAGGGCCTGCGGCCCTTATGCATGGCCTAAATTTATGGTTGGTTGTTGCTTGAATGATATGATTCTATGTTTAGTTCTAACCCGTGCAGGCTAGGCAATATGGGACGGAGATGTGCACGATCACTATGATTATGTTCAGATTATGCCTAACTGTATCTGCTGCAGGAACACGGTAGTGGACACATTATGATAAAGTTACTGTGCGTAAACATTGCCATGAAGCTGATCCCAAGGCTAAATATAAAGATCATAAATTAAGATGCATGTTTCACTAAAGATATTTAGTGTTTGGTTTGGGTGCGAGCGGGTCTTGATCAGTGCGAAGCGAGGACGAAAGCACTAATCCCCCACTAGTTTATATGCAGGCTCAGGTTATGATCGGCTCGAGACAGAGGTTGGCTTGGACGTACCGAGGCGTGGAGTCCTTAGCGTTCAAGAGGAGCTTCTGCATAGGCGTTCGGACTTGCGACATGGAGATGTTCGGCCGAAGACTACTTGTTGGCTATAAAGAGGCATAATGTATGGAACAATATAATCCTTTGTGAGCTAGAGAGATCATGAGCGTTGTAGCCAATTGGCATATTAAGTTGGGCTATTCAGAGCCTTGTAACCTTCAGTTCATTATGAATAAAAGATATTCTTGTTGTATTATTTGTTTCCTTCCGCTGCTTATGTTACGAATTTGAGATAATCACTATGTGAACAGTTATCTTGCCTTGCACGAGCGCAAGTCCAGGCTCGTGCGGCATCACGCCCCAGCTAGGACGATGATTCGGGTAAAATCTAGCGAGGACGAGCGATTTTCCGGATCGGGGCATAAAAAGTTGGTATCAGAGCGGTTCCATCCTTTGGACCGTGCATGAATCTCTTTGACCTCAGTTGCTTCGCTATCAAATTCAGTTGACTCTAAGTTGTTTCTGCAACCGCATGGCTCATGGATCTGCTCGGCGCTACATTGGATGTTCCATACAATAGGTCTATATTAAGTTCGTACGTCTGCCACAAGTATGTCGTGACTATCACGTTATCTCCGGATGTCATCGGAGAACGTTGGTTGCACGAAGTGCAATGCGATATGGAATGTTGGTCGCACGAAGTGCAATGATATATGTATTATTGATCGCACGAAATGCGAGAAGTTATGTGTTATCGGTCGCACGAAGTACGAGGAGTTATGTATTGTTGGTCGTACGAAGTGCGAGGAGATATGTGTTGTTGGTTGCACAAAGTACAACGGGTCGATATGTGAGGCGATGCGTGTTATGTGGCTATGTAAATAGTTACGTATTGTCGGTTGCATGGAGTGCAGCAAGTCGTGAATCGTTCGTTGCACCAGTACAATGAGTCGATATGGTATGATGCGTGTTGTATGGCTATGTGGATAGATAGCGATATGTTGTACGAGATTGAGTAAAGACCTTAAGTATCGAGAATGAGTTGTTGCACGTGTTGCAATGAGTGAGATTGGAAGATCGCGGATGTGATAGTAACGAGTCGAGTTGGTCGCTAAGTCGAGTTCGAGAAGGCGAACGTTTATGTTGGCCGTATGTCGCGTTGAGCTGTGAATAAGTGAATGTTGCGTATGTAATCGATATGATCGCTAAGGCACGGTGAGACTTGAACGAATGTCGAACTTGAACGAACGATAGGGCATGTTGGTCTAGTTGTTGTGCCAACTCGAGTAACCAAACGGTAGAGCTAGGATCAGAAGGATCACCATACAGGATAGTTGATTGAGGAATAGATGTCGGACCTATACGAAATGTGATTTCGAGTGATGACTCAATTTCGAGTGGTATATGCAATACCAATTATGTGATCAGTGTAGCAAAGTATTGTATCGATAATGATAGGCTCAATCCTGAGTGGTATATGGAATACCACTTAGAGATAGCTATGTTAAGCCGTTTGGTGACTTGCGATAGATTTCGTCGAGACGATTATGTTGTTACGATATGTTGTCCGCAACGGACGGAGTAATACCGAGACTTGAGTGGGAATGACTTGAGAGAAGTCGATGCTAGTATGCTTCGATGAATTGAGTTGAACGATTATGTGCGAAGTCATACCTATGGATGATACGTCGGACGAGGATTCGTTAAGTGTAAGTCGAACGATAAGTTGAGCATAGCGAAGGAATGTTACGTGGAGGAAATGGTCGACCTGGTCGAACTTATGTTGAGTTAGTACGGAGACTTCTTCGAAACGAATTAAGTAGGCACGAAAAAATCGTGCGAACGAATTTGGGTTCGTGCGATGAGTCGGTAGCACGATTTGGAAGTGCGAGTTAGGGATATGAGAATGGATATGTGAATTTGAAAATTTTTCTCGCGACGATGTTAAGTAGTTACAACTGAATGAATCTTGATAAGTGCGAGACTTGATTCGTATTCGAGTTTGGATAATGGCAATGATTGCAACGAGTTTGAGCTTATGAGAGAGGAAGATGTTCAAGTTATGCATATCGACGATGGTATTGAGGCGTATCAAAGACGATATACAATAACTCGGGGATACTCTGATCGAATGAACAAAAATTGTGTTGAGCGTTGTTGTTGGATGAATAAGATGCAAGTTAAGTTGATGGTAGTTTGGATGATGATGGTAGAAGTGCATCGGGAAAATCTAAGAGTGGATGGATGATACTTGGATGAAAACAAAAGTGTTTGGATTGGTTCGTGGATAACCACTATGTTAACATTTTTATCTTATGCGAGTGCAACTCCAGCATCGCACATGTGTCACGCCAAATTAGGACGATCATTCCGCGTGAGCGCTGGTATGGTGATTCATCCAGCGGGGATGATCGAACTTGCAAGGCGTGGCAAATTGGATTTGACTTGTGGTTTGATGCGAAAGTCGTTCGAGGATGGTTTCGATGAGTACGAAATTTGTCGAGCTATAATCACGGATAGGTAAACTCGGGCTTGAGGCGAGTACATGTCATACGACTGGCAAGAATAGTCGATGGTTATGCAGGTGTGATTCGAGTAGTAACGACACGCAATGTACATAAGTGATTCGAGTAGTTATCGGCATATCAGTTGCGCGGGGGTAGATAAATTATGGATTGGTATGTTGGATTGGGTAAAGTCCTATAGGAATTATCGGGAAATGATTTGGCTCCGCAATAGGATATAGCATGGTTCGTTGTAACTGTCCCTCGTTGATGATCTTCAATTATCGAGCATAGTTTCGGGCAGATGACCCTAGAAGACTTGACCGCCAAATCAAATAAATGTTGAAGTCCCATAGGATGACCCTAAAGAAGCCGCGTAAGAAGGATAAGGAATGAGGTAGTGCATGTTGAGGAAAAGTCTAAGCGAGTGAGTATCGTGTCTCGAAAGTTAGCGAGTACTAGAATCGATATGGTCAAGAAAAGTTTTGTTGGATCGAATAGATGTTGAGGAACGTGCTTAGTGTAATGATACGGTAAGGTGATTGCAAGGATTTTTGCAATGCACGAGAGCGACAAATAATAGAATGACCCTAAGAGTTGTGTCGTAGATCGGTTTAAGTAACGGTTAGGCTATGTGTGTTGAGCGCACCATCGATATTACGAAACGAACGGGTCGGAATTAATTTGAGAATTGAGTAAGGAGTCGCACTCTGTCGAGAATCAGATATAGGCGTGTCCTCAGAGACCTTGAGTCGGAAAGATTGTTGCCTTTGAGCATCATAGACTCAAGTTGACCTCTTATGTCGGAAGAACGCGAGCATGATGTCTGGGTAAGTTACCTAGCAGGGGTAGCCCCAGACGCGATGCATAAGAAGTTCGAAAATATGGGTCGTGTTGGGATAGTGGTGTGCGAGACTTAGTACAGATTGTAGGCGAAGGAATTCGAGACATGTTAGACTCAGTCCATGTCGTTAAGGCCAAATGTTATGAATGATTGGATGAAAGCCTTGAGCTATGTGAGAGATAGAAAATGGTTGGGCGACTAAGCATTGTGGAGAATTATTGCGATCGGATGCGCAATGACTTGATGCAGTGTGAGCGTTAGGTGGCCGGCGAGAAACTTATGAGATCAAACTAATAGTTTCGAGTTAAGTTATGCGCAAGATGTTGGAAGATGATCGCATGTTATGGAATACACATACGAGGAGTATTTTGGGAATAGGTGCTAAGATATGACTAAGTCGAGTACGGACTGATTGGTGCTTGAGGATTAAGTTGAGCTTGTTAGTTGTCCCGATATCCTACAACTGAGCTTGGCTGAAATGCATATATTGGTGGGACGCCTAAAATATGTATATGATCCAAACTAAGTTGTATGATTCCAACGATAGTAGCACGAGATCGTGAAATGATCTATACGAGGCACTTTGATTAAGTGTTGGTTTCGATTCGAGGACGAACCTTATTTTGAGTGGTATATTATGTAATGCCCCACTCCGCATGGTGTATTATGGTGAGTCGTTGACTCGAAGAGTTGCGTTGACCCGATGAAGTATCGATGCGAATCAATGCAAGAGTTACGTTGGCCAAAGATAAGCCTTGAGTCGGTTGGAATCTATGAATCGAATCGATGCAAAGGATAAGTCTCGTTGAGCAAGTGCTGATTTTAGTTGATCTGGTGTGCAGGCTATACTTTTACGCTAGACGATAAGAGGTCGGCATTTTGCCTTATGCAATGAAGTGTCCGCGAAACCAAATCGTAGCCTTGCAACGGATTGTGGCATGGGCGCAATAAGCCAAATCAACCGAGTAGTTCAAAGGAAAGACTAAGTCCGGAATATAGCTATGTGATCGAGTTATGGAAGCGAGACGCTTCAATCGGTGAGACGGCAAGGCGTATCGGCTTAAGGTGGGCGGGTTCTTGACTCTCTCTTCCTATTCCTTCACGTCTAGTAAGAGATATCATTGTATGCATAATATGTTATCGAGTTAGCGAGCATAGCTCGGTAAGTAAGTGTCTAAATATACGTTGAATACTAAGGTAGAACATTGAACAATCGAACAATTGAAGCGACGTGCATCAAGTATACGAGTCGCGGTAGGCAATGATGGTAGAACATTGAAAGACGATATTGAGATGTGCATCATATGCACGGCTCCGAGAACATTGAACACTAGGCGTAGAATATTGAATACGGCACTGAGCGTGCCCTCGGGCACTTATGCTACGAAAAGACTAAATAACTACGGAACTAGGCTATGAGAATGACTTACGAATAGTACGCATTGAATATGAGTACGAGTTGACTAAGCCGTTGGGCGTCGTACATCAATATGGATGTGTTGGGGCATAACGCTGACGGAGCTCCCCATATGGATGGTAGATTATATTTATGAGACGCGAATATATTTATGGTACGGGACTATGTTTATGGAACACGAGATTGGTTGGACAATATGACTTGTATTCTATGGCACATATTGCATGGTCAATGGACTCGGATGGCCCGTGCACGGGTGCGGCTTTCCTCGGACGGTTACGCCGGAGCACCGGGACCGTTCGGCCTAGGAGGAAATTATGTGTGGTATTTATGGTGCACATTATTCGGACGGATTACGACCGTCCAGTACTGTGATAAGCTATGATATCCGTAAGTTTGGGATCCTTCGAATATTGGGCTAGCAACCCTTATCGAAGTGATCGTAGGCTTACACATAAGAGATGCCAAGTCCATTACAGTGCGAAACACCGTGACCTTCATATAGTTAGAACCGATGGGCTAAGATGAGAGTTGGGTGCAGGCGCAGGGCCTGCGACCCTTATGCATGGCCTAAGTTTATGGTTGGTTGTTGCGTGAATGATATGATTCTATGTTAAGTTCTAACCCGTGCATGCTAGGCAATATGGGACGGAGATGTGCACGATCACTATGATTATGTTCAGATTATGCCTAACTGTATCTGCTGCAGGAACACGGTAGTGGACACATTATGATAAAGTTGTTATGCTTAAACATTGCCATAAAACTGATCCTAAGGCTAAATAGAAAGATCACAAATTAAGATGCATGTTTCACTAAAGATATTTAGTGTTTGGTTTGGGTGCGAGCGGGTCTTGATCAGTGCGAAGCGAGGACGAAAGAACTAATCTCCCACTAGTTTATGTGCAGGCTCAGGTTATGATCGGCTCAGGGCAGAGCTTGGCTTGGACGTGCCGAGGCGTGGAGTCCTTGGCATTCAATAGGAGCTTCCGCATAGGCGTTCGGACTTGCGACATGGAGATGTTCGGCCGAAGACTGCTTGTTGGCTATAAAGAGGCATATTGTATAAAACAATGTAATCCTTTGTGAGCTAGAGAGATCATGAGCGTTGTAGCCAATTGGCATATTAAGTTGGGCTATTCAGATCCTTGTAACCTTCAGTTCAATATGAATAAAAGAGATTCTTGTTGTATTCTTTGTTTCCTTCCGCTGCTTATGTTACAAATTTGAGATAATCACTATATGAATCGTTATCTTGCCTTGCACGAGCGCAACTCCAGGCTCGTGCGACCTCACGCCCCAGTGATGACGATGATTCGGATAAAATCTAGCGAGGACGAGCGATTTCCCGGATCGGGGCATGACAAGACAGAGGTTTTTGCTGGAGGGAAATCGACCGACACGACAACCGAGGAGCCCCGATCTTTGAGTTTTGACACTCAATAGGTAAAATCCTAATCTACCATTGCAAATCTAGTTTTTTTCTTCATTTTTGCATTCATATAGGTGTCCTAGCCTTGCCCACGAAATTTGGTAGGATTTCGACTCCGTTTGATGGAGGTATCGAGCCCGTGTCGGTCCCTTACGGCACGTGTTCGACGAAATGCCGCTTAGGATAGAAAGTTGTTGTTTTTCGTTTTTGACTTCATGGATGTTTAGATAATATGATTTTGATAAACTTTCGTGAAGACGGATTTGGTTTTGACATCGTTTCAGCAACGTTTCGGGCAACGGACGCACGTGCACGGATCCCGGGCACTAGACCGTGCGTGCCCTGCTGTCCGCGTGTGATTTCTCGATGCACAGAGCGTATTTTTGCGTGAAAATTTGTGAGCACATGGTGGCAACCTCTGACCTCATGCTTGTAATATTTTATGACTTTTCGTTGAGCGAGCGCGGAGAAATCGCATGTGCACCGCTCAGCCACTCTGCATTCAGCCTGTCGTTTTTGTCGCGGAGACGGACTTCGTGCGCGCACATGACGCAGCGAAGACCCATTCCAGGACCCAAAACATGTCGACCTAGACCTAGACGACCCGTAGGGTGAACCCCGAGTCGCGGCGTGGCCCGACGAGGGAGCAGCGAGGTCGGGACCGCACGCACGAGGGCGCGCGCGCGTGCAGCAGGCCGCGCGTGTGCGGGGGCTGTGTGTGCCGCTTTGGCACAGCCTGTCACCATGTCATCATGTCCTAGACCTACCCCAGGACCCCCCCAGCTATTTGCACAAGCACGTGGTGTTTCGTTGCGTGTGCGGCGCTCAAACGAGCGATAACGCACGCGTACCACGCGGTATCGGGAAATTCTGATACGCGTTCTGTGGACACGACACGGACACATTTTCAAACCCGAGAGTATACGAATGCATCACGTGGGTCGAGACCAACGTGTATGCCGAGTTTCGCAGGTTCGTTTGGTGTATTTTGCATTTTGGGCCGTTGTGTGAATTGGGTTATTTTTTTTTAGTTTTCGATTTTTGAATTAAATGTGATATTTTGATTTCCAACTTCTTCGCTTCTAAAATCTGAGTTTACAGGACTTATATGAGATTTCGGATTCATGGAAACCAACCTTTGGCTTTGTTTCATAATTTTTCCATCATTTATGAATATACTTGTTTCTATATAGCTTTATGCATATATTTAACAATATTTAATTCCGTTGAAACCCATTCCTAATGTATTTATATTGCGAATGGGTCGAGGGAGATATTATTCCAAATTTTAGACTCTTTATTTATCTCGCATCATTGCGTATCTTTCCATTTAAACGTTGTGTATATATATATATATATATATATATATATATATATATATATATATATATATATATATATATATATATATATATATATAGTTTCTTACTTTGTATATGTATATAAATAGTATATTATTTTGAGTAATTCTATGGTTGCATTTTACTGTTTTTAATCTCAGATTTATCTTATTTCAGTAAGCACCAGTACACACACACACATCATCTTTTGTTAGAAATAAGGTTTGGTTGTATTGTATATACACATGTGTGTATATACCTATATGTATATATATATATTTATGCTTGTTAATTCTCTTAGATTAGATTGTAGTTGTGTATATAACTATAGGAGCCCTAGGACAGATTTGGTTTGTCATTTCGAGCTTAGTTTAGTCGAGTTGGCCGACAAGTTGACCAAATTGACAAAAGTCAACTTTGGGTCAAACTTGATCCAATTCAACTCAAACGAACTCCAAATGACCTAGAATTTTGTGTATGACCTAGAAATTAGTAGACGGACTAGTTGACCCAGGTTTGACCAGGTTTGACCAGCGTTGACTAGGTTTGACCAGAGTTGACCGAGGGTTGACTTTGACCAAAATGGACCTAGAAGCATGTAGTCTTGCATTGTAGCTATTTTTTTTGATATTGTAGACTTGGTTGTGACATGTGCATATTTTAAATAGGTTTATATTGCCCCAGTTTAGCTACACCTCATCATCAGCAGTTCGATTTGCCAGGCGAGTACATTCTCTGATCTTTTCATACTTCTTTGGATATGTTCTCTTGTTATAGACTAGTATACTTGATGCTGACACGATGTTCACATGGATTAGTACCCTATGGATATTTTCATGCATTGTTATCCCCTCGGATACATCGAGTATATCATGTTCATGTACTTTATCATGGCCATCATGTACTCCATGTATTCATATTTATCCATGTGCACTCATATGTTATTCATGTACACTCATGACCATATGAGCTCCATGTATACAGTAGTTGTTATCCATGTGCAATAACATATCATGTATTGATCCTTGTGTATTGATTGGGGGCAGGAAGAGTGTAGTTGGTTATGTGATCATTATCCCCAGTAGGTATCCATGTGCACTCCATAGCTGTATCCATGTGCAACCCAGACCGTTTACATAACCAATTCATGCTCTGAATCACGTAGAAGGTTATATTCTCTATTTATCATATTATATCTCAGTTTATATTCTCTCTCTTGTTGACTTTCTTTACAGTAATTCATGTATAGTTTTCTATAGCTTGCTTTATATGTCCATTCCTGCCATGAACTGTTGTGAGAGATATGTGCTCGTTCCGTCCTGACTGGGCATGTTGAAAATTTTACAGGTGATGATGAGGAGTACTGCCCTACTTATTATGGCATTGGCTTAGATGACACTGGCGACGTGGACCCTCAGGAGGATCCCACAGTCGCTGAGGACTTGCCCGTAGACTAGCTGTGACTTAGTACTTTATTTATATTTCTATTTGAGACTTTATGAGTTGTACCTGAGATTTATTCTGGTGGTTTACACTTAGACTTTTTATCTGTAACTCTTTTGAGATTCATTCTTCTATTCCATCTTAGTATTGTGATTAAGTTACTTATTATGTACTCTCCATTCGGAGCTTATTTTAGACTGTGTTAGATACTGTGACTCAGGACAGCGTTCTACTGCCGACACTGCGGCATAGGCTGGGCGTTCGTCACTTCTCGTGCCCTTGCACTGGATGCGGGTCGTAACACCAGTGCACGTCGGATTTCTCCGTGCTCGCTCGACAAAACATCGTGAAATTTTTAGAGAATGTGGGAAGAGGTTGCCCCTACGTGCACATAAAATTTCACGCGAGAAGGAGCTCTGTGTGTCGAGTTAGGACGCACAGACGGCAGGGCGTGCACGGGATCTCGTGCACGCGTGTCTGTATCCGTTCGGATGCTGAAATCGTGTCGATTTCCAATCCTTCTTCACGAAAGTTGTTACAAATCATATTAGGAAGGAATTCGTGAAAACAGAATCAAAAATTAACACTTTTCAGTTCTAAGTGGCATTTTGTCGAACACGTGCTACATAAGATCGATACGTGTCCGATACCGCTATCAAACGAAACTAAAATCCTACCAAACTTCATACACAGATCGAGGGTGCCTATATGGATGCAATAATGAAGAAAATTCAGAAGAAACAAAGATAGAACAAGGTTTACCTATTGTGAGTCAGAATCTCAATAAAAAGAATTCTCTGAGCGTTTTGTCGGCCGATTTCTCCCGAGCAAATGCCTTCTCCTCCTTGCTAGCAGTACTCTAGCAAGTTCTCCTCTTCCCAACGAGCATAACGGAATTTGTTTGAGGTAAAACGGACTTCGGATGAGAAATCTAGGATTTTGGAGAAAAAAGAGATTAGGGTTTGCTCTAGATCTAGTGGAGGCTAATGATCTCTACAAATGAAAGGGAGGGCTGCTTGTGGCCGGCCAAGCACATGGACCAAGCACACCACGAGTTGCTAAAAGGCCCATGTCAAAAAGGGTTAAAAAGGCCTATGTAAAAATAACTTAAAACCATTAAATCATTGCCAAAATGGAAATAAATTCTGAAACTAATTCTAAAGGTCAAAAATAATCCTAATTATCATATTAGGCTCTTTATGAAGGGTGACTAAGGTCAAACCACCTTATGCTACTCAAAACACCAATTAAGCTACAAAGCATCATATTAATTAATAAATTAATAAGAGAATTCAAATAAATACACAATGACTAAAACACCCCAAAATTAAAATTGTGGGTGTGACAAATCTACCCTCCTTAAAATAATTTTGTCCTCAAAATTAAAGACAAAACTGAATGCATGAGAAGGATAGAAAAATCATACCTCAAGACTAAAAAAGATAAGGGTATTGCTCGTGCATCTCATCCTCCCTTTCCCAGGTAGTCTCACCTAGAGAGTGATGCCTCCATGCTACGCGAACTAAGGGTATCGTCTGGTTCCTCAGCACCTTCTCCCGTCGATCCAGAATCTCCACAGGCTGCTGCTGATAACTAAGAGTAGGGCCCACCTCGATCTCGGAATGATCCAGTACATGGCTGGAATCTGCCATATACCGTCTCAACTGCGACACGTGAAATACATTATGGACTCCCTCTAATGCAGGGGCAAGTCCAGTCTGTATGACACGTCACCGACTCTTCCGCTGATAACGAAAGGTCCAATGAAACGCGGACTAAGCTTTCCACCTCCACCAAACCGAATTGTACCATGCATCGGAGATATCCTCAAAAATACTAGATCTCCAATCTAGCACAAGCATGGTCTCAACTTAACTATAACAATCACATGATTAAACAAAATCACAAAACAAACAAGATTCTAATCCTAAGTTTAAGTTGTACCTCAAACTGCGAAGGTCTCCTGTGGCTATCGGCCCAATATCGATGTCTGTCCTGCGCCACGCGAAGTCGATCTCTGATGAGCTTCACCTTCTCGGCTGCGTCAAAGACCATCTCAGGTCCCAATAAAGCTCGCTCTCCATCGTCATCCCAAGACAAGGGTGTACGACATCTACGCCCGTACATTGCCTCGAATGGTGACATCCCAATGCTGGCCTGAAAACTGTTATTGAATGCATACTCCACTAAGTGCAGGTGATCCTCCCAAGAACCTCCAAAATCTAGAACACAAGTCCGCAGCATGTCTTCGAGTGTCTGAATAGTCCTCTCTGACTGTCTATCCGTCTGAGGGTGGTATGCAGTACGGAACTTGAGCTGAGTTCCCAAACTAGTCTGCAGACTCCGCCAAAAATGAAAAGTAAAGCGACTATCCCGATCCGAGACAATGCTCACCGAAACTTCGTGTATCCTGACAATCTATCGCGTATACATCTCTGCTAGCTTCTCAGTAGATGTATCCACTTTAAATGGCAAAAAGTGGCTAATTTGGTCAACCTGTCTACGATGACCCAAATCTCGTCTTTCCCTCTTGGTGTATGCGGCAATCCAGAAACAAAGTCCATCGTGATATGCTCCCACTTTCACTCCGAAATGGGCAATGGCTGCAACAGTCCTCCTGGCCTCTGCCTTTCTGCCTTAACCTGCTGACAGACTAAACACCTGGCTACGAAGCGTGCAACTTCCTACTTCATCCCATACCACCATACATGCTCCTTAAAATCCCTATACATCTTGTTGTCACCTGGATACATAAAGTACTGAGAACGATGGGCCTCCTGCATAACCTGCTCCCGAAGCCCTCTGCTAGGCACATACAGTCTGGAACCGTGCCTCAATTCACCATCCTCTGTAATGACAAACTCATCATCCACCAATCCTTCTCGAACCTGCTCTCGGATACACCGTAGAGTAACATCGTCGAACTGAGCCGACTTGATCCTCTCTATCAAGTCTGACTGAATCTGAAGGTCCCACATCTGTATCTGAACTCCTGGCACAATCACCTCGATCCCTATGCTCTCTAAATCTGCTAACAAGTGACGATCCATCGTCAAACACATAGCTACCGGATACCTACTCAAGGCATCGACAACCACGTTGGCCTTTCCTGGATGATACTGTAGTAAAATGTCGAAGTCCTTCATCAACTCCAACCATCTGTGCTTCCTCATGTTGAGCTCTTTTTGTGTAAACACATACTTCAAGCTCTTGTGGTCTGTGAAGATCTCCATACGCTCTCTGTATAGATAGTGCTTCTACAACTTAAGAGCAAAGATAAATGCCGCCAACTCCAAATCATGGATAGGGTAGTTCTTCTCATACGGACGTAATTGCCTGGATGCATAGATAATCACCTTCCTATGCTACTGCAGGACACAACCCAAACCCTTCCCTAAGGCGTCACTGTAGATAGTGAACCCGCCTGATCCTGATGGCAATGTCAAAATCGGTGCTGCCGTCAGTTGCTTCTTCAACTCATCAAAAGCAACCTGACACTCCTCTAACCAGATAAACTCTGCGTCCTTCCGGGTCAGCCTAGTCAATGGCTTTGCAATCCGGGAGAAATTCTAAACAAACCTCCTGTAGTAGCCTGTCAATCCCAGAAAGCTCCTGATCTCTGCAACTGAACTCGGTGTTGACCATGCCTCAACTACTCTGATTTTCTTCAGGTCGACTAAGAACCCATCTCCGGTCACAACATGACCTAGGAAATCAACTCGATCCAAGAATAACTCATACTTCGAGAGCTTGCCGTAAAGCTGCTACTTCCTGAGAGTCTCCAGAATCACTCTCAAATGCTCCTCATGCTCCTCTGGGGTATTCGAATACATCAAGATGTCGTCGATGAACACTACCATAAACTTGTCCAAGTACAGGTGGAATACCTTGTTCACCAAGTTCATGAACACCGTCGGGGCGTTAGTTAACCCAAACGGCATCACCATGAACTCAAACTGGCCATACCGTATCCTGAATGTTGTCTTCGGAATATCCTCCTTCTTTACCTTCACCTGATGATAACCTGACCTCAGATCAATTTTGGAGAATACCTTCGCTCCGCTCAACTGATCGAACAAATCATCGATCCTCGGCAGCGGGTACTTGTTCTTGATCGTGAGGTTGTTGAGTGCACTGTAGTCGATACACATCCGTACCGACCCATCCTTCTTCGGTACAAAGACTACTGGCGCACCCTACGGTAAAGAATTCGATCGGATGAAGCCTTTGTCCTGCAACTCATCCACCTACTTCTTCAACTCCACAAGTTCGCTGTTGTTCACTCTATAGACATGCTGAGATATCGGCTCTGCGTCGGACACCAAGTCTATAGAGAACTCTACATCTCTGTTCGGAGGTAACCCTGGCAACTCCTCCGAAAATACATCTATAAACTCAGCTATCAATGGATGTGGCACGCTCTGCTCCTCTGCTGAAACTTTGCAGAAAACTTCGATGCTCTGCTCTGCCTCCCGCCTGGTGAACTCAAACTCTGGCTCTCCTGGCACTCTGAAAAGAACTCTACCACCTCGACAATCTATACTGGCATGGTGTCTGCTCAACCAATCCATACCGAGTACAATATCGTAGTTCGGTAATGGCATTACGAGCAGACTCACATCCAGTTCTCGGTCTCCCAAAACTACTTTTCGATCCTTACAAACATCACGAACGAGGATAATACCACCCCCAGTCGTGATATTGTAAGTCCTAGGCAATGGTTCAGAAGAAAGTTGGTGTCTAACAGCAAAAGATATAGACACGAAGCTATGGAAAGCACCGGAATCAAATAATACGAATGCGAGAAAAGAGTCGATAAGAACAGAACCTGCTATAAGATATTCTACTAGCTCGGACTCCTCAGCTGCTATGGCGAAAGCTCGCCCCTGCTGGCCTCATCTGGCCTGCTGTTGGTGCTAAATAAACTTCTGCTACTGGGTCGGCAATGATCATTTATGCTGCACTGCCGGAGCCTTGGCTCCTGCTCCCTGAGCTATACGTCCCACAGCCATGGGACAATCCCTCAACTGATGCTCTACTGTACCATAAAGTAGGCACTTGTCGAGCCTCTTCCTCCACTCATTCCATATATGTCCTGGCTTATTGCAGAGGGTGCAACTGATGGCCTGTTGCTGTCTCGATGCCTGCTAAAATTGCTTCTGCTGAAAAGGCTTCTGCTGATGCTGCTGCTAATGATAATGAGGCCTCTTGGTCGGGATCCCACTGCTACTGGCTCCATGTGAATCATGACCTCTCTTCGTCTTCAGTTCCAGGTCATCTTCCGCTGCCATATCTCCCATCAAAATCTCCTCAAAAGTAGCATTCATCTTGGTCAAGGACTTGACTTCCTTAACCAAGCCCTTCCTGAATCTTCTAGCCTTTGCTGTCTCCCTAAGGCCCTCCGCAAATCTGCCCAGGTGGTAGAACTCTCCGGCGTACTCCTCTATTGTCTGGTTCTCCTGAACCAGGTTCTCGAACTGCATCTCCAAAGCGCCATGTGCTGTGTCGAGAAAGAACTTCTCTTTGAAAAGCTTCTTGAAAGCCTTCCAAGTTTGCCCTGTTGTACCAACCTTGGGGTCTGTCTGGTACCAAGTGCGGGCAAGGTCCTGCATCTGACTGCCCGCGGCTTCCACCTGGAGCCTAGCTGGTATCTCCGCGAGACAAAAGATCTCCTCTATATGCTTGATCTAGTCGTCGGCATATGGGATACCCTCGGTACCCTTGAAGTCTCACGACCGTATCTTCTGGAAGTCCTGAATGCCTGGAGTCCTCGGCTGGTACGGCTGGATCTGCCCTTCCTGCGGTTGGGCAGCCACCTTCTCTATTGCCACCATCGATAACTGATGGGCATTGTCAATGCCCTGCTCATATCCTCCGCCTGGCGTCGCTGAGTCTCCATCATCTGCTGCATGAAGGCAAAGAACTGCGCCATATCAACTGTCCCCTGAGGTGGTTGTAAACCCCCTAATTTATTAAATTATTTCATATTAGTTTTGTGTAAATTGGTACTAAAATACATGTATGTATAATATTAGGAGTATAGTAATAGCAAATATTTAAGTTAATACATAGTATGTGTGTAAGTTTATATGTTATATTATATGTATATATGTATGTGTGTATGTGTGAATTTATTAAGGTGTATATATTTATATATACATATATGTGGGAATATATGTGTATATAAATATATCTAAAATATTGATTTATTGAAAAGAGTTTTTAATTAGAAATAAAATAAAAATACAAATTAGTTATTTAAATATAGTAATAATAGAAAAATAGAAAATAGTTTTTTTTTTTAAAAAGAAAAAAAAGAATTTTAAAAAAAGGAAAAAAGAAAAAAAAAGAAATGAAAAAGAAATGAAAACGAAAACGAAAAAGGAAAAAGAAAAGAAAAAATATATAAAACAACACCCACCCACTTAAAGTGGGCGGGCCCCCCTTCTCCAAAGCTGCTGTAGCAGCAAGCTAATTCCGTGAGCAACCCGTGGGCCATTTAGCTTGTTAGTAATAGTAGTAGTATTAGGATTTTTGCCCCACTTGTTATATATATAACTTCCTCCATAGACCTCAAAATCCTAGGCTCCCAAAACAAAAATTGCGGCAGAACATACCCTCTTCGCCTACGAGTTCATTTCACCAGCGACGGAGTTGTGTGCGCGACGAACAGAGCATCGAAAGTCAGCCCTTCGTCATCCACGGAGCAGTTTTCCCACTCAAGGTACCCTACTTCCCGACGACGTAACTTTTTACTCGTAGCACCGATTTTCGATCCGTAAGATTTTCTGGAAAGTAGACTTGACCCACTTCGAAATCCTCCAGATGGATTTCAAAACAACTCATCAACTTGCTCGAAAAATTGACACGAAGTTGAAGAAAAACCTATTTTCTGTAATACTAAAAACTGTTTTAAAACGACAACTTGTCGGCCAATTTTCTTGCTGTGTACTAAAGATTTTAGAAACTAATTGAAAATACTAAAAAAAATATAACTGAAATCGTAATGCATCTTCTGGATCGTCGTTTTGATTAACGTGTAAAAAGTAAATTGATGTTGAAGTTGGAAGAAAACTGTGTTAATTTATATAAAAATTTTGAATTTTTTTCGATACGGCGTGCGCCCCGACAAACCGGGGGACATGGTCGCATGCTATACGCATTGAAAGGCCCGTATGGACGTTGCTAATGTGTGGAAACTGACAGAACTCAGTTTCGTCATGTGTGCACAACGAAATCAGCCTGTATCCGTCAAGATACTCCCGTATCGCCAATTTGCAAACTTGACCCTAACTTTGTGTACAATCGTCAGATCGAGACAAAACTTGTGCTAACAGGTCCAAATCGAAATTTTGATCCTGTGTGCCAAGTTTGGTTCGATTCTAAGAAGGTCGATCGGAACCCTTTTTTTGTGGGCCCGCGACCCACTCAAACGAACGATTTTGTACGCGGCTCATCGGAATCCAAAACTGGATATACCGTTGAGTTCCTCTCCTTAATCTAAATTCGTAGACATGTAGTTTGACGACTTTAGAGACCATAGACTTTGGCACGCGTTTCGGTCAAGGCGGGTCCAACGGCGGACATCGTTTTTGACCCAAAATTACGATTTTACCTCTGTTCCAGAATTAGACTTTTGAACAGGCATTTCCTAGGGATATCTTATACACCAAGTATGTTTTTTATGTTTGTTTCAGCGTCTGAAGTTATTTGGAGATTGTGACGTTCCTTGGCTGACATTGTGATTTTCTGGACTTGCCACTTTGCACTATCAGGCAAAATACCTTGCCACTTTACTCTGTGATTATTATATTCTTATTTTTAGTTATTATTTTCAATATTTCTTATTTGTTAATATTATAAAATTGTGCGTCCAAGTCACACTTGGGTGTAGGCGACTCTATCGGTCGTTTTCTCGCTTTTATTTATTTCTCTTGCATTGACTTAGTCTAGTGACCACCCTTTTATTGATGAGGTATCGACATATCTCATACGGCCTTGACACTTGCTTTACCACGAGTTGTGAGTCACATTTAGGACACGTGCTCGCGTAGTCGGCTGGCCACCGATACGCATGAGGCGTGCGACGGATAGGAGTAACTGCCAATAGTGTTACATGCTAGTAGACTTGGTAGTTACTAGAGGTTTCATGAGTCATGGATGTTACCCTACTAGGCATTGAGTGGGGAGAACAGTTCCTTAACGTATGGGTCCTTTATGCACTTTCCTATTACTGATCCTGCTGGCCTCTGAAATCGAGGAATGTTATGCTTTGAGGTCCCTGGTATCCTGATGGGGCCATACCAGAGTTACCTGCTCCAGAGCCAGATACCCATGCGTTGAAGGTCTGTTCTTAACTGCATTATCACTGTAGAACTGGTAGGCACCCTATTGCATGCATCCCTTTTCTTTCTATTATATTATCACAGTTTATATGGCATGGTATTTTCTTGTATCTTGCTACGTCCCTCTGAGGACCTGGTTATCTCTCCAGGATTAGGCAACTTTTTGCAAGAGTACGGAGCAGCTATGGATCCATCATACATCGATGACGAGGCAGTTCCTACTGATTTCTAGTCTATTCCTTATTTGACACATTAGTGGACATTATTTGTATATCTTTTTTCTTTCTATTTGATGGTGGTTGGAATCTAATCTTGTGAGACTATTTTCATAGCTGTTTGGAGTGAGCATGATCACCTGGCTATCTTTTGATATACTATTTATTATTTGGACTCTATTATTTTCTGTGTTGAGCTGTGATGAGATTAGATTATGTTATTCTGGCATGTGGTTATTTTATTTACAGCTTATGTGCATATATGAGGATTCCATACATTAGAGTATTCTTCGTACATGTGCAGCTGGCATGTTCACGTGCTTGGTCCTATGTATTTTGGGACTGGGGCGTTACAGTGGTGGTGGTAGCATCCCCTGAACTCCTGGGGCAGTCCTCGGAACCGATGGAGAAGCACCCCCAAAAGTTGCAGACGGGCCCATCTGAACTGGAACAAGAGGTATTGTGGTCCCTGGGTCCAGCTGAGTCGAGCAAGAAGTGGCAGACCTCTCAGCGGTATCCCTATTGGCGGTATAAGACCGCCAATGTTAATAGTGGCTTGGGCGCGAAACACAGAGCTGGCCTTGGCCCAGGGCGACCGCCCAGGGCACATGGAATATGAGGGCCCAAAAAATTTAATTTATACATATATGTATATTAATAATCTTGTATCTAAAATAGAACTAATATGTAACATAATCCACTTCTAACACAAAATAATTGTGCTGTAGTGGTTATTATGTTAAACTTGCACAGAAAAGGTCCTAGGTTCAAATCTTGGTTGTAACATTATTTTAATTTTCTTTTATTTCAATTTTTAATTTTTTTATATTATATATGGGCTCCATTTTGATAGTTTGCTTAGGGCTCCCATGAACTCAGGGCCGACCCTGGCGAAATGGCACATACTATAGCGGTCTGGGTGATTTTTTTTCCTACTTTTTTTAATACCATTGAGACGGCTAATGACATTGGTGGCTTGGGCATTGGTGGTCTAGATGCAATAATTTAAAAAAAATTACAGAAAATGGACTATCTTATAAGCGGTCATCTTGTCCAGTGTACTAACAAAAGTTAGATCTTACAAGTGATCATATTGCTAAGAGATGCTGTTGTATATAGCTATTGCTGTAAAGGAAAAAAATCAATTCCTAACTTTAATATTCTCCAAACGGCTACTTGCTCCTCTTTATTTCATTTTTTAATAGCTATGATGAAATATCAATTTTTGCCATTAACACCATTCATTGCATTGGGGTAATGGGCTGCCTATATATTGAAACCTCCTTTTCTTCTCCAACACACAGAAAAATTATTCTTCTCGAAATTTCTAAAATTCTCGTCTCCATCGTATTACCGATGCTGTTCTTCGGTGCTCTGGGCAGAGCTAAGTCGGGGTCACTCTCTCCAAGTCGTGTGCGGCAAGGAGATTCCGGTGGAGCGGGGATTTTACCACTAGGAGCGTTCGGATACGGTCTGCACATAGACCCGAGCTAACTCTTAGGGCAGTGCTTCGTGAGCGACTTCCCCGGAGGCCGGTAACTTTTAATTTAATTTATTTTCTTGCAGATTTTAATCCGAAGTTTTTGAAGAAAATTCCAACAATCTAAGAGTTAACTTCCCTATGCGAAAAATTTTTCTTACTGTCGGTTTATAATTGCTTCTGTTCTAAACATCAACCATTTTAAAATAACATTTTTTTTCTGTCCTAAGCAACATATTGCTTGCTGGTACAAATATACATCTTCCTTAATAGTGTTGTTGTTACTTGCTGTAAACTTACAAAATATATTATTGGTCCCTCAAATTCGTGCTACTGTAGACATATAATAGGTTGGAATAAATTAGCACTCAATCAACCAAACATTGCTTGCTAACATTTTTTGGAAATACTGTTAGCAAACTTTCGTATATGCTAAGCATTTTGTTTCCAAGTCCCTGTTACCTATATTTGCAAGTCTCTGTTAGCAAACAATTATCAAACTTTCGTACTATTAGCAAATTGTTTTCAATAGTTGCACTTCTCTATTACCAAACTTTTAACATTTCACATTACTTTGCTGGCCGCATTTTTCGTATAGGAAAATTGTGCTGTCCTTAAAAAAAACTATTTTATTAACAATTTGTACTGTCTCCAGGAAAATTGTTCAGAGAACAATTTTTATATATATTTATATTGGTAATATTTTTTACCTTTAATATTTAAGTCCTTACCGAACACGTTAAGAAAATTGGTTTTTCAATTAACAAGATTAGTCTACCTTTTGCAATAAGTGGATTAATTTTCAACAATAAATAAATTTTTGTCTTTGAGTAATTACGCCTATTTGTTGTTACCATTATTCTTGGAAAAGCAAAACGGTTACCATTTTGTTGTCATTCAATTCACTGTTACCATTTTGTTTTCACATATAATTGCTTAACAAGTATTCATTAAATTATTGCTAGACAATTTGTCTTATATCATTATTCACATTTAAGTAGCATATTATCATTAACATATATATTGTTATTAGCTACATAACAATTGTTGCTTCATAAGACTGATATTATCAATTGTCTTTTCTTTAAATTGACATCTTAGAAAATACTATTGTGTTAGTATTATTTTTTGTCAATACTAGTTTTCATTTTACTCAATATTTTAATTTAGGCTAAATCAAACAATTAATTAATTTAGTAAAAATTCTTTTATTTTTAAAGTTCTAAAGTTAAGATTTGTTTGGGAACAAGCCGAAAGGGCCCTTCTGTCAACAAGGCAAAATATCGTCTAGACGACCGGTACTTAAGAGTTCCTAGTGAACCTCTGCTTGCTGGGATCCGGCCTCTACAGCTAACCCAACCTTATCAAAACTTAAAAAACTAAAAATTTAAAGGTTTATTACTAAAATCATTTGAATTGTTAATTTTAGCTTAAGCCATCTTATTGAGTAAATAAATTTCTGTAGCCTTTTGGAGTCTATTCTCAAGTTCTAAAGAGACTTAGAACAGAAAACATATTAAGTTAAGTCCATAGCTGGATCTAATTTAAGAGCTAAGGTAAACCCGATAGAAATCCATGGCAACCCCAAGCCTCATCACCAAGGAGACCTCCTTCAAAGGGAAAGGCCCTAACAAGCCAGAGGCTAACATGATTCTGAATGGTTCTTCTAGCATCTTCAGTTCTGTAAGCTATCAACCTATGATAAACATTTCTTATCACTATGATAATTGGTGGTTGGATTCTGAATGGTTCTTCTCTACTTGTTCCTATTTCTCTTTTGCCTTTCCATCTCTAGTTGTTTCTATTTGGAAAGCATGCCAAATCTTATAGGTGATGGAATTTACTATTTGAACTAGGGGAACTTTATCGGAACTGATATAAGCTGGTTTTGGATTATTGTTGGGATTGTGGGTGATATAGATCTAATCAGCAAATGAGCCAAACGTCAAGATTCTGTCAACTCAGTATTTGTTCAGCTTGCAAGGTGCATAGATTTTCATCGGTACCTTCTCTAGTTGTTTCTCTCTTATAGTTGTTTCTCTCTTACATGTCTCTACTGTTTCCTTCGACTCTTTCGACCCGAGCAAAACCCTAGCCACCATAAAATATTATATATATATATATATATATATATATATATATATATATAATCAAAACAATTAATCCGACCTAGTTCCCGATTAATCCCTAGTCCCCGCGAACCGACTAGCAACTAACTAGCAATTTTTGCAACCTTGTCAAAAACATTATTAGCCTATATATAGCAGCCACCTTCCTCCTCCCAAAAATCGAGCCAAAAACCTAGTTTTTCCTCCACTTTTCGATTTTACAATTCCTTCTCTCGACCACCAAATTCAAACCGCCACCACCACTCTCTTTCCTTCCTCTTCCACCTGAGCACCTCCACGTGTGACAACAACAATCACACAGCCGCACGAGCCCTGCAAAGTCCCCTCGATAACAACGGAACCTACGAAAACCTATAACTTCTTGTTCCAGCCAAATTATTCGAAGAAATCCAAATCCATCTTCATTGTTGGTCATGTGTCTTGATTCTCTTTCTACTACTTAAAGTTTCATGTAATGTCGACAACGTTTTACATAGATTTGTGTGATGTGTCTTTATCGTGTCATACCGTGTCAGAGACAATAAATTGCAAAGCGTGCATAGTATTGACGAATGGTTAATTCCATTGGATTCGGAATGTAGAAATCTACAACTCTGGTTACTTGGATCTTAGTTTCACGATAGTAATTTTGGGCCATCTTTGTCGTCTCGATTTGTGTGTCGACTTTTATACTATGAAACTTCGCGGTAATGATTCTAAACGTCTCAAAACTCATT
>JANAVB010006134.1:0-33920 GCA_029216955.1 Iris pallida | reverse complement strand
GAAGACAATCGAATTTCATGGAATTTGAGGGAGTTACCTAAGCTTGAACCTTCAAGAAAAATCCTATATTCAAATGCTCTCCTCTTGATGTCCCAATCCACCAAAATCACCACAAACTGAAATGGAACCTTAATGACAGCAAGAATAGATAGATTAGGATCTAATAGAAAAGATTTGAACGGAAAAGGAAGAGGAATGAAATTTTAGGGATTTATTGAATAGGAACAAACCTTTCCTTCTAGACTTGAGCTTTCCTAAGAAAGAGGCAACCCTAAACTAAGAGAGTATTTATAGGGTGGTGTTCCCATGATGATATGATGGCTGGCCACTTAGTCTAGGGCTTAGGGTTTTGGAATTTGTCTTGGGCTTTGGGCCCAACCACAAGGCTATGAGCTAAAAGATTTAATAAAGGTTCTAAATCACAAACCATGACTTATGACTTTCTAAATCCTAATGCTAACTAGAGTCTAATGACCAACCCAAGGATTAGCTTAGATTAGACTAGAGCCATTAACCTAACCAAGTCCATACTAACTAGGGTTAGCTTCTAGGTTGGTCTACAAGGGCCAAAACTAGTCAAAGTCAACCTAGTCCAAACAAATCCCAAAATCATTCCTAAAAATTCTCATAAATTCAAATAAATTCTATTAAATCTAAATAAAAATTAATAATCCCAAATAATTCTTAAAATTACAAAATGACTAAAGTACCCCTCAATCTGGAAATGACACTAGCAAGACACCAATTCATAAGTCATGAATTTAAATAGTTTAAAAATAATTAAAAATTACTAAAAATCATAACATGATAAATACCATTAAATATAATTAATTAATTATTACAAAATTTCAAAATTACCCTCTTTGGAAAACTGGGTGTTACAGAATACAATATACTACCTGTGATGACATCTGCCACTACTTTGCCTCCTCCGTAGTCATAGCGAAAGCCCTCCCTTGAGTCGGTTGTCCTCCTCTGTGTTGTTCTAGCGAACCTCTGCTGCTGAGTCGACAAGGTGGTCCTCTCGTGGAAGTCCAGAAGGTCCAGCTGCGGTACCCTTCTGGGTGGTCCCGCTGGTGTACAAGCGAGGGCGCACTCTCTAGCCTGATGATCAGCTGCCCCACATATAGGCACTGTCCCAGTCTCTTCCTACATATCGAATGGCCTACCTTCTAACAATATCCACAAGACTGTTGAACTGGTCGCTGCTGCTGCTGCTGTGGGCCCTCTGAGGAGGATGGGATGTTAAGGTCTTCGTCTGTTGAGTATTGGGACGTTTGGGTGGTCCCGAATGGCTACCTCCTCTACTAATGCCACGATCTCTCTTGGTCGATGACTCAGATCAATTTCTAACCGCTGAGCAACGGCGCCATCCCAGCATAAGTAGTCGCTCCGTTAGCCGTGACTAAGTAACGAAGCTCGTAGCTCAAACCTTGCCTGAATCTCGTAGCCCTCACGACTGGATCTCGGGCTCTACCCTGCAATCCAACTAAGTCGTCCGAACTCTGCTACGTACTCATCAACCGAGCGAGTCCCCTGCTCAAGAGTGCAACTGGCCTCCAAAGCCTCTTTCACCACAGTCGAAAAAAACTTCTCCTTGAGATTTCCACAAACTGCTCCCAAGTCAATCCAGGTACTGCGAGCTGAGGCTCGCTCCTAAACCAAGTACGTGCCAGATCATGCTCGCACGCCGGCTGTCTCCACCTTAAGGTCCTCCGGAAGCCTAGATAGTCTCATCACCCTCTCCATATCCTCTAGCCACTCATCGGCGAAGAGTATACCCTCGGTCCCAAGGAACTCTCTAGGTACCATCCTTTTAAGTCTAGGATAGAAGCTTCTCTTTGATGGGGATGTAAGTAGTATGGGTATAAGTGGGGAGGCATGAGTATGGATGGGAGGCAGAATGAAAGATAGGGTCGGGTTGGGTGAAAGTGGTGTAGTAGGCTGTACCGGAGTCTGGTGGGTGGTAGAGCTAGAATATGTGGATGTGGCGTATGGCAGAGGTGGGATGTATGATGGGGTCGGTATGGTAGTCGGTGGAGGTGGAATATGAGATGTCGGTAGAGCGTAGTAGTGTCTGGAGAATGGGGTGGTGGTGGTATAATGGGCTAACTAATCTCTCAATGACTTTCCGTAAAATAGTGGTCTGCTCCCTCTGAACATCAATAGAATCTGAGCCTGGGCTCTCTGGGCCTCCAACAGCCCTGGACTAGCTCATGCATCTGGGTACCCCCCATAGAACTGATGGAGTGTCATGAAGAAGCCCTCGTGCAGGTGGCACATGGTATCGGTGTGTTCGGGGTCTACCATAGGTGGGGTAGACGATCCTCTCCCGGAAGGGGCTACACTCGGATGTGGGTCCGCGACTGATCTCTTTTTTTCCTTTGGCTATTTTTTGAAATGGAAGGAGAAGAAACATCAGTGACTAGTGGTGTACAGTGTGTGTAGTAATACATATAAAGACAAAGATAGAAAATAACGGATATCATAACGGTCCTATGCTGTGATGAGTTTCCTAAGGACCTGCATGGGCCACCACAAAAACATGTCACGCCCCGCTCCCGAATAATTGGTACGGGTCGATACATGCCCGACCTACACTGTCGTTGACAGCGGTAGTGAACCATCTAGTCATAAATATTAAGAAATAATCTTATCACAACATCTAATCTTGGAATCTATATTAACCATCACAGCATTCCAATATCCAGCAGTTATTACAGCCTTTACATGAATGTCTGGGTACAAAGCCGTAATGAAAGATAAGGCTAACACTAGGCCTGCTATATCAATACAACCAATCAAAGGACATCCTAACATCAGTCTAACTACATCTCGAGAATATAGTCCCGTCCCTCAGTAGCATCAGGAGTGTGCTCCACTGCTGGGCCATCCATCTGCAATCCATAACAGTCTAAAGATCGCCTATAAACAACAGTCCAGTCAGGATGGAGCAAAGCACAATATACACAATATAACCCACCATGGAAGATCAATGGAACATTATAGCAAGTAGAACTGAAAGACAGAGAAGACATACAAAAATAAAGTATGCACTAGCTATGTATACATGTGCAATTGGACGTTATCAACATGTGGGGACTAATATGTAATCAGGCATATAGAATATGCTATCAATTAATCAATACAGGCATGTCTGACGACAATGCTATTAGTCACGCAATAATCAGGCATGTCTGACGACAATGCTATCAGTCACGCATGTAAAGGACATCAGCATACGGAGTATGCTATCAGACAATATTTTTCCAATATTAGTCATCACATGTCTTAGAACGTCACCCACCCGACACGAAAATAATGCAAGCAATCGATCAAGAATAAGTAAAATAATGACACGAGGCAATATGAGTGCAATGCATGCAATGATGGTAATACTGAGTACGTGTACTTGCCTTGGTTCTGGAGTTTTGTCCAAGTCTTCTAGATCACCTAGAATTAGAAGAAATAGGTTTTAGGAATTATTCCAAAAAGATTTCCTTAACTAATTTTTAGTGACCAAACTATCCTTCTAACTAATTATTCTGAATCTATTTTTTACTGAATATTTAGCCTGGAATACTCTCATATAGTTAGCCCAATATCCAACTCAATGCACCTAAAACCAATATCCTGATCCAATGATGTAGTCCAATAGAAACTTAAGGTATTGAATTACTAATAAATAAAATGGCCCAAGACTGAAATCTGATAGTTTACATACCATAACCTTATGCTGGTGGTCAGCCACCAAACAGGAAGCCCAACTACATAATCAAAAATAACTTCACAAATTGGTCCATAACCTTACAGAACTGAACCATAACCCACGACCTAATATAACACTTACTGACTAAAGTCTATGAACCAATTTATAACAACTACCCAACCAATTTCTTAGTTCAATTCTGTAAAACCCCTAAATTTCTACTATATTTTTTATATTATTAAATTTGGTACTGATTTACAATTTTTGTATTGTACGTCGCATAGTATTATTGTACGTCGTGCATGAAATTTTATTTTTCGTAGTTGCTCGACGAGTGCGAATATGTGCGAGCATACATATTTTGAGAAAAATATTTTTTATTTTTATAGTTTCAAAATAATATATGTATATTTAATTTAGCTATCAAAATTTCCTAAATTTATGATTTTTTATGAAAGGCCTTTATTTGGAATAAATAATATTATTCATGCATACATATATTTCATTAATATTTGCTAGTTTAATTTAAACAAAAATATAATTTTCGAGATTTATTATTCAAAAATATATTTAAAAATATTTATTATTTTCGAAATTATTATTATTGGTATTTGAAAATATATTTGGAAGTTATGGTGGCCATTTAAATCTTGATTTAATTTTTGAATTTATTGAAATAGTTAAATATTCAAAATTTATTTATCCCATTTGATTTTGAGCTAAAATTTAAATAAATTTAAATTGGATTTAATTGATTTGATTTTAAACTAAGAGAATTTGATTTGATTTGATTTAAATTAGATTTGGATTTGGATTTGGATTTGGATTTGGATTTGGATTTGATTGCTTTTAAATTAAATTAGGAAATATCTAAATTGGTTTAAAGGAATCGTAATTCTTATCTAATTGGAAATTCCCACATCCTATAAATAGGCAGGTACTCCTCCATATTATTTTCACCAAAAATCATCTTTCAAACCATCATTGTCAAAATTTCTCTCTTTTTTCGTCATAAATTCAGCCTCAATTTTCAAAGGTTGTAGCAACTTCGAATGACCATAACTCCCAACTCCGGACTCCATTTGACCTCCAGTTTTTTTTGTTGGAATCGTATTGAGGTATATTTTCCGAATTTAAATTTTATTTTCATAAATTCGGAACTTAATTTTCTGGAAAATTTGTGGAGTGTCAGTGGTCCGAAATCTGACATATTTTAGTGTTTTTGAGATTTTGGGAGAACCAGGAATCAGAATCACGATCCGTTTGAAGTTTCGGAATACTGACAGAAAAATATATATCATATATTTTCCCAAAAAATTTCCAGAATATTTTATTTTGGTTTTTATTTTAGAAGTTTGTCACATCGTCTGAGTTATCTTGTGTAGCCCCGTGACTATTCTGTACCCAACGGGATTGTCGATTTCACCAGCAAGGACCTCAGACAAGACACCTTTCCATTCGCTGTTTAATTATTTTAGCTCATATTTTATTGTATTATTTTTTTTTTATGCAAAATAAACTGTGATACATGTCATAACTGTTAGAACTTACTGTTCATTTATATTTCCTGCTATGTATTATTTTTCTCACTTTAAACCTAGATTAAGGGACCACCTTGTGTTGTATTCATTGGCCTTGACACGTTGTAACACGAGATTGTGTGCGCATATAGAACACGGAAGTGCGTGATTGGCTGGCCACCAGTACGTACAAGCCGTGCGATAGGAATAACCGTTAATAGAGATTGCATGCTAGTTTGACTTAGCGGTTATAGTGGTTTGTGTTGTGGATGCAACACAGTAGGCATTGGGCGGGGAGGACAATTCCTTAGCGTATGGGCTTTGATGCATTTCCCTTGTGACCCGGACTTTCCGCTGGAGATACGGGGTTGATGACCCAAGATTACTGATGGCCACTGACGATTCTGCGGAACGTCATGCTCTTCCTGCTGGGGCCTCTGGTGCCCAAAGGGGGACTACGCCGATCCTATTTAGCCAGGGCCCATGCGTAGGAAGGATTGTTCTTAACTACATATCACTTAGACCGGTTAGGCACCTTTATCCGTTAGGTACGAGTACTTTTGGTTTGGGTACTTGTATCTGACCGTGGCTTGGAACAATAACTTGTCGCGGATTAGTTCGTCACATCTTGTCCTTATTTGGTTGTAGGTGTGACTTACTACTTCGATGAGAAGGTATTGAACCTTGTTGGGGTCCGGATATCATATTGGATTCATAGCATGGAAAGATACGTCGCCGTGAATTAGTTTACCATCTCCTGTCCTTGTTTGGTTGGGGGGATGGTACGCTTGTTCAGTAGGTGCATATTGGACCATGTTATAATTCGATTTACTTATTTATTTGAGCAATATTTATTCAGTTTATATGGCATGATATTATGTGTCTTGTTACGTCCCTCTGAGGACCTGGTTATCTCTCCAGGTGTGCGCTATTGTCTTTCGCAGGTGCTTTAGCTCTAGCCGTGATCCGCTCTATTTCTTCAAGGATGATTGCATTTTGGATCGCCTTCGCTTTGCTCGCCAAATTCATATCTTTTCTTATGTATTTTTTCTTTACTTGTTGGTAGTGGATTTGTCTCCGGCCAACATATTATATCAAGACAATTCATTATCTTTATATGCTTTTATTCATTTATTTTGCATGGATGCGATTAGTTATGGTTCTACTGCATTTTACAGCTTATGTATTTATACGAGGCTTCCATATATTGGAGTATACTTCGTATGAATACAGCTGGCATGTCTACGTTCCTAGTCCTACGTATTTTGGGACTGGGGCGTTACATGTTTTTGTGGTGGCCCATGCAGGTCGAGTTTGTCACTTCGGTTACGTTACTGTACCGATGTGAACCTGAACATAGGATTAGAATTATAGGAATCTCATCCATACAGCTTGACCTCTTCCCTTGGCTTCAAATTTCGAACTCTCGTTCGACTTCCTTGAATTGCATCTTGCTTAATTCATTTCTACCGTTGATTCTTATTTTCGTACTTAGTGTCAACTAGGAAGATGACTACACTAGTATATGCTCATAGGTCAAACACATGGCTAGAATGGTTATATTGGCAATTGGAATACATTTAAGACTCTAATTGAGTTAAAAGGTTTTTTTAGTGTGATTTAATGATTAATAATTTGTAAAGTAGGATATTACCACGGAAAGTTTTAACCTTGAGATTTCTAAATAGTAAACACCAGAGGATTTATAGAATTTCATACTTGGTTTAAGAAATTGATTAATTTTCAAAGATTTGATATTTATGAATTATTGTATTATAGTTATACATCCTTGCACAAGTATAAAATTGATTTGCTTTTCGATTTGTGATATTTATGAGTTTTGGGTGATAGATATACATCTTTGTACAAATATGAATTTATTTGATTTTTGAGTTTTGATGTTTATGATTTATTGTATTATAGTTATAAACCTTTGAACAGTTATAAATTTAGTTTGAAAATGATCTTAGCTTTTAAAAATGGCCGTAGGAATTATTTAAACTGAGTTGTACAACTTGCAATTTTCGTATTTAGTAAATTTTGAATTTTAAGCGGAAGTAATGATGGTAATTTTTGGTTTACAATAATTGAAAATGATTTTTGAGAATTTTTCTTTATTTTAAATTGTGTCCTATGATTGAGGATTTACAAATCTATTTAGATTTTTGGTAAAAAAAAAAGATGTTGACTGATGAGATTATTTGAAAATTTAGTTTAATGCGGGATTGCTAATATTAAAATTTTGGGAGAATTTCGAAGGATGTGATGAAAAGTTATTTTGGTTGGTTAACGGAAGTTACCATTTAAAAGTTGTGATTTTGTTGGAATAACTTTGCATTAATGGAAGTTAAAATTGATGAGAGCATTGAGCTTAATTTTTGAGATTGCTTTTAATATGCTGAGAGTTTTATTATGAGTTATTTGAAAACTTGAGAGTGTTAAATTTTGATGGATTGTGAAATTTTTGTGGATTCGTAAATTATGAACTCTTGAGTTAAATAGTTGAATTTAAATGTTAATTTTGGAAAAGGTTAGTAGTAACGTGATAAAATTTTGCTTTGAGATTTTATGAGAGTGATTTAAATTTTTTGATGAATTTGAACAGCTTGGAGTGAATACAAATTTTGGTGGTTTAATTTTGAAAGTTTATTTTTGAAACTTTTGGAGGAAACTCGAGTTAAAATATTAATGGTAGGCCACAAAGGTAGCCCTAATGAGTTAGAAGTATTCCACACTAAGTGCCATGTCACTTATGACCATGATTGTAGTATATACAAGTGTTGTTAGTCATCTATCCAGCTAGGTGACTATATTCCACCTCGACTTACGCGACCTTTCTTTAATTCTAGATTTTTTAATTGCGACCTTCTAACCCATTTGTAATTTGAATAATGATTTAATGGTTCCTTAACTGTATTCATCTAGGAGACTATTTCTCTCCGAAATTTGTTCCTAAATTATTTTTACGGGATTCTCTAATTAATTTTATTTCGTGTTTTACTTGATCTTCTTTATTGTTGTGCATTAATTATCACCTCGTGAACTCCCACTTTCTATTTTTGATCTTCTGGCGTCCCCTACCGTGACTTGTATATTTGGAGTACAACACTACACTTTTCCTTCCAGCAAATTTCACATACAAGACCTAGACAAGCCCACCTTACTGCGGACATATTATGTCCCACCAAAATCCATCTCCTTGTACTCTATTTCTTGATATGACCTTATGGTCAAAATGGCCAAACTATAATCTTTACCATGATACTGATATATTTTTGACCACGGATAAGGATTCCATCTCTACTCAATTCTTTCGACCGATATGTGATTGTGTTCTACTAAATTTCTTAAATGCTTAAATTTGTGCTTTATCTTGATTGCTTAACCCATTGTCTCATCCCATTACTAGTTTAACTCTTGTAAGTTTGGTAGAATACCTCACGGCCCAACAAAGCCTTTGTCCTTGTGACCCATGTGGATAAATTTGCTTAGCCTATAAGTTCAGGGACCCTAACTTAGCTAGTCAACCAAGACAACTATATAGGCCCGAACTTCGGGCGAGCCTTGATCTTAAAAGATCTGGGACTATTTAAAATTTCCTTCATCAGTACCTCCCTTGCTCATATTTTGACTATCTCGCGCTGCTAACGTAGCTTCAGTTTTGCAAGCTTATTTCGTTATCAAGCTTGATCATGACATATTTATTGGGTGCACCCACTAACATATTGTCTAATCAGAACCGGTGCATAATGGTTTGATCAACCGAGTGTACTTTGGTTCACTCTTATCTATCGTTCTACGTGGATGGGGACATAGCTAAACTTGTCCTCTAGAGTCTCATTCGCGACTGCCTTGACAACTCCTTTTGAATTATTCGGTCGCCTTTGAACCACGTATTCGTATTCGATAACGCCTCCTTCGAACTCTATATTACGTTCGCCTTCACCTATTTTAGAAGGACGAAAGCGTCGTACTAAAACTCCTCTAACTGTCCTATCTCCATGACCATTACCACCCAATGTAACCATATCTTTGTCTTTAACTACTCAACCTTTCTTTCGACACTAAATTTACAATCTTGACTTTCTAATCACTTGAATTTAAGAGTTATTACAATCGTCTCTTAATCATACCCTCAACCTAGACTACGACCATATAAACTTCCTTAAACCCTCCTATCTACCGTTGTGCCACCCCTCCTAATTCTTAATTTCGAGGACGAAATTCTTTTAAGTTGGGTAGGATGTAAAACCCCTAAATTTCTACTATATTTTTTATATATATTAAATTTGGTACTGATTTACAATTTTTGTATTGTACGTCGCATAGTCGTATTGTACGTCGTGCACGAAATTTTATTTTTCGTAGTTGCTCGACGAGTGCGAATATGTGCGAGCATACATATTTTGAGAAAAACATTTTTTATTTTTATAGTTTCAAAATATATGTAATATTTAATTTAGCTATCAAAATTTCCTAAATTTATGATTTATTTATGAAAGGCCTTTTATTTGGAATAAATAATATTATTCATGCATACATATATTTCATAAATATTTGCTAGTTTAATTTAAATAAAAATATAATTTTTGAGATTTATTATTCAAAAATATATTTAAAAATATTTATTATTTTCGAAATTATTATTATTGGTATTTTGAAAAATATATTTGGAAGTTATGGTGGCCATTTAAATCTTGATTTGATTTTTGAATTTATTGAAATAGTTAAATATTCAAAATTTATTTATCCCATTTGATTTTGAGCTAAAAATTTAAATAAATTTAAATTGGATTTAATTGATTTGATTTTAAACTAAGAGAATTTGATTTGATTTGATTTAAATTAGATTTGGATTTGGATTTGGATTTGGATTTGATTGCTTTTAAATTAAATTAGGAAATATCTAAATTGGGTTTAAAGGAATCCTAATTCTTATCTAATTGGAAATTCCCACATCCTATAAATAGGCAGGTACTCCTCCATATTATTTTCACCAAAAATCATCTTTCAAACCATCATTGTCGAAATTTATATCTTTTTTTGTCATAAATTCAGCCTCAATTTTCAAAGGTTGTAGCAACTTCGAATGACCATAACTCCCAACTCCGGACTCCTTTTGACCTCCAGTTTTTTTTTGTTGGAATCGTATTGAGGTATATTTTCTGACTTTAAATTTTATTTTCATAAATTCAGAACTTCATTTTTTGGAAAATTTGTGGAGTGTCAGTGGTCTGAAATCTGACATATTTTAGTGTTTTTGAGATTCTGGGAGAACCAGGAATCAGAATCACGATCCATTTGAAGTTTCGGAATACTGACAGAAAAATACATATCATATATTTTTCCCAAAAAATTTCCAGAATATTTTATTTTTGGTTTTTATTTTAGAAGTTTGTCACATCGTCTGAGTTATCTTGTGTAGCCCTGTGACTATTCTGTACCCAACGGGATTGACGGTTTCACCAGCAAGGACCTCAGGCAAGACACCTTGCCATTCGCTGTTCAATTATTTTAGCTCATATTTCATGTATTACTTATTTTCTTTGTGCAAAATAAACTGTGATACATGGCATAACTGTTAGAACTTACTGTTCATTTATTTCCTGCTATGTATTATTTTTCTCACTTTAAACCTAGATTAAGGGACCACCTTGTGTGTTGCATTCATTGGCCTTGACACGTTGTAACACGAGGTTATGTGTCGCATGTAGAACACGGAAGTGCATGATTGGCTGGCCACCAGTACGTACAAGCCGTGCGATAGGAATAACCGCTAATAGAGATTGCATGCTAGTTTGACTTAGCGGTTATAGTGGTTTGTGTTGTGGATGCAATACAGTAGGCATTCGGCGGGGAGGACAATTCCTTAGCGTATGGGCTTCGATGCACTTCCCTTGTGACCCGGACTCTCTGCTGGAGATACGGGGTTGATGACCCAAGATTACTGACGGCCACTGACGATTCTGCGGAACGTCATGCTCTTCCTGCTGGGGCCTCTGGTGCCCAAAGGGGGACTATGCCGATCCTATTTAGCCAGGGCCCATGCGTAGGAAGGATTGTTCTTAGCTACATATCACTTAGACCGGTTAGGCACCTTTATCCGTTAGGTACGAGTACTTTTGGTTTGGGTACTTGTATTTGACCGTGGCTTAGAACAATAACTTGTCGCGGATTAGTTCGTCACATCTTGTCCTTGTTTGGTTGTAGGTGTGACTTACTTCAATGAGAAGGTATTGAACCTTGTTGGGGTCCGGATACCATATTGGATTCATAGCATGGAAAGATACGTCGCGGTGAATTAGTTTACCATCTCCTGTCCTTGTTTGGTTGGGGGGATGGTACGCTCGTTCAGTAGGTGCATATTGGACCATGTTATAATTCGATTTACTTATTTATTTAAGCAATATTTATTCAGTTTATATGGCATGATATTATGTGTCTTGTTACGTCCCTCTGAGGACCTGATTATCTCTCTAGGTGTGCACTATTGTCTTTCGCAGGTGCTTTAGCTCTAGCCGTGATCTGTTCTATTTCTTCGAGGATGATTGCATTTTGGATCGCCTTCGCTTCGCTCGCCAAATTCATATCTTTTCTTATGTATTTTTTTTTTACTTGTTGGTAGTGGATTTGTCTCCACCCAACATATTATATCAAGATAATTCATTATCTTTATATGATGTCTTTTATTCATTTATTTTGCGTGGATGAGATTAGTTATGGTTCTACTGCATTTTACAACTTATGTATTTATACGAGACTTCCATATATTGGAGTATACTTCGTATGAATACAGCTGGCATGTCTACGTTCCTAGTCCTACGTATTTTGGGACTGGGGCGTTACAAATTCTACGTAGAATTCAAATCTAACGGCTATTAAAGAACTCTAACAGGAAACGACTATTAGAGTTGATTCAATCCGCGCCCAATAGCCAACACCAAGAATCATCTCCTAAATACTGATACCAAAGGATACTCTCTGCCTATGCCGTATTCCTGGTTGTGTCCAACGGACCATACTGCAACGAAGTTGCTGTTGCCAGTATCCGATACTGCCTCGACACAGAAATTCTCTATACTCATAGACTACCCTGTCTCATGGCCATCTCAAACATCAACGAGAAGTGTAGAAGATACCTGAAGCAAGCTCTGAAATGAATCTAGGCGTGCTCTCGGCGTATCCAGAACAGATGATAATTCGTCTTACCATTTCATCGAATATGTCATGAGCAGAAACAAGACATAGATTAGGTGAATCCTTCTTGAAATCTCTGACCCAAAATTTGAAGAAACATTTCCCAGATTCAAACGAAAACTAACCAAATAAATCACCACTTGAATTCTCAAAGAAACATAAATTGGTTGCTCCAAAAGACTATAAAAATTAATCAAGAACCACCCGCAGAATTCAAGTTATCATCCCAGTGATGATTGATCTGATCAACAAGGAAGACCAAGGAAATACAAGAAGGATGAGGTAAGAACAACTCACCGAAGAAGAAGAGGTCCGGAATAAACTTGGAGACTCACATTCGATCTCGAACAGATCTCCACAGATCTACTCGTGATTCTTCTATCAGAGAAGAATCAATTCAGGAAGATGATGATCGATCAAGGAGTACATGAAGAATCGATCGCAGAAGGAATTCTTACCAATGTCGTTACTGACCGAAGATGAATCAATCAATCTCTCGATACGCTGCAACAGGGCTTCGTCTTCCTAATCGCCATGGCCATGAATCCTTGGAGCTCCAAAAGAAGAAGAGAACCGGTGTGGAGCGCGACAGGGCTTCGCCGTGGAAGAAGTGATGAAGAAAGAGAGGGTGGAGGCTCTATTTATAGCCTCCGAAGTCGGTTACGATGGTGAGGAGGTTTCAATCGGACGGTGGACAATTGAGGGGTGGTTATGAAGCAACAGAGGAGTTGGACTCGGCGGTTAGAGGTTAGTTATAGATGAACGGCCAGGATGGAATGAGCGGTGGTTATCCTACGACCGAGATTAGGAGGAAGCTTCTGGACCGTCTCTTTCGCACGACGTTGTCGTTGTCCCCGATTTGAATTTCCAGAACAGTGGAAGGAAGGATTTAGGATGAAAGAGTTTGAATATAACGGTTGAGTATTAACGGGTACGGGTAGAAGGTTATCGGGTTCAGACTTTGGATTCGCGCCCAACTGAGTGGATGGGTCGGGCTGGCCCATAGCAAATTGTTGAGAATGGTTAGAATAGGAGCCCATATGAAATTAATGGTTAAAATTGGAAGATGGAAATAGAGTTTAGGAGACTAGAAAATAGTTTAAAATAGTTTAAGAACTAGTTGGAAAATAGAAATAAATATTCTTCGAAAAAATTATTAATTAGGAATTAATCAAAGTAAAAGGAGAATATAGGAAAATATTCACTTTTATTTATGAATAAGTGGAGCAACACCTATCGTAGTCAAGCAGCGCGGGAGGGCACCAGCCTCCTTGGCTGAAACAACAACCGAAGCCCCTTTGAAGATACGCCTCAAGGGGAGACCTCCCCGAGTGTTAGCTCCTCTCATGGCTAAGCTGCATGAAGAAGTACCAATCTCCGAGGCATCAGCTGAGGCGTCACTCAAAGTGCGGCTTAAAGGGAAACCTCCCTAATTGTCTGCTCCCTTTGTGGTCAAGCTACAGAGGAAGGCCCCAGCGTCTCTCTTAACACAGACTAAAGAGCCGGTACGGGTCAAGATCCCGTTAAACTCTCCCGAAATGCCCAAGGCTGCTCCAGTGCTCACTGACGAAGAACTGGAAGAGTATATCAGCCAATGTCGATGCCTCATCCCTCAATGATGTAATTCTCTAGGACAAGATCCTATATTTTATCAATAAAAGGCTGTGTTTGAATTATTCAAGTCTTCCATATTGGAATGCTACGTAAACCTTAGATAATGCCTTACAGTTGTTGCAAACACAAATAACGACTGTCAATCATGTTAATCGAGTCATCCTGTATCATAAAGTCTATTATATAGTTTTGCCTCAGAACCAGGACGAGAACCTATCATATTCGGCAAGGTCGAACGCCATCAAGAACTCCTACCGGTCAAGCCAGAACATGATACCGGCAGAATGCAAGTGTATCGGTACACCGATTAAGCAAAATACCTCATCCAAAAGATGGGTTACGACTTGAAAAGCGGCCAAGGTCTGAATTATGGCATAGGCCGACGTCTCCCTTTACGACTTCCAGTTTCGAAGGGGAAGTCACAAGACAATTACCACCGCACTCGACGGGGAGTGGGCTACACCACACCTCCAACAACCCCAGAAAGTTCTGAAGCAGAAGAGGCCATACACTCTCATTCGTCTGAAGCTTCGACTTGGGATTCCGATGCCAACATCGGCCCAATCTTTAGGAAAGTGTTATCAGTCAACATGACATCCACACATCCTTCAGAAAAGAAGTCGAACAGATCGACTTAGGGGGTGAATCCTCGTCCAAACCCATTTTTATCAGCAAAAGCCTGGCAGGGGAAGAGCGGGAAACCTTGATTTAGCTGGTCAAAGAATACATCTGTTGACCCAAACTGGATCGCAGTCAACCTAATCTTGATAATTAACAAGACGATATCTGTTATAATCCAACTTGACACATCAAGTTCCAAAACAGAACATCATCACATACCAGTTCAAGACAGGCATCATCGATGATTGCTTTGATAGTGTTGTTGTTACTTATTATCTGAGTCTGTATTTTTACTTTTTATTGAATCTAGGCTATTGTAAGTTGAGTCGCACTGAGTATCTCAACCTTAGACTTAATACCCAAGCTCCACCAAACAAACTCCAAAACCTGCCAAGCCCAAAAAGCCTACTTAAACTTTCTGTCCTTTAGGAGACAGAGTTCGGGCCGAACTCTGCCCCACACAGATTCGGACCGAATTCTGCCCCACACAGAGTTCGGGCCGAACTCTGCCCCCTTAAGTTTAGGACCTGATTTTTAGGGCTTGCTGATTGCTAGTTATCCAAAGGCTAAATATTTGAATATTTGGGACAGAGTTCTGGTCGAACTCTGCCTATCTGGACTAGTATATATAGGCCTTGATTTCTCTCTTTTTCAGTCATCCATTCTTCTCATCTTCTTTCTCCTATAGCCTATACATTCAAGAGCTTATTCTTGTCATCTAACTAGCCACAAAACTTCCTAAGCTACCAAGATGCTCAGTACGAGTCAACTAGAAGTTTGTGTGCAAGAATTTCAAAAGAAGTCACTTAGATAATTCCAAGTCTCGCCATCCGCGAATCTGTAAGAAGTTGGCCGTACTCTTCTGAGTAAAGGCACGTGGTTGTATGCTATTTCACAAATAGTAGATTTCAATCCTGAGCTAGAGTTCTCAGGCCTGGACTAGTCCTCCACGAGGGAAACCAGGTTAAAAACTGTTGTGTCTACGTATGCTTCTATGATCTCTATTTATATTCTGCACTTATACTCTGATTGTTATTTCTGTTGGGTGGACTAGAATAGAGTTAATTTTTAATTGGGTATTATCGACACATACTCTATTCACCCCTCCTCTTGAGTTGCCTACACGTACTTCAATTGGTATCAGAGCTCTGTTCTCTTATATTGGATTAACATCCTAAGAGTTGATCCATGGCAACCACACAACCTACCATTTTCAACTATAGTGAAGGACAATCCACAAATAGGCCACCCCTATTTGACGGAACTAACTACACCTATTGGAAAATTAGGATGGGTTTTTATCTCAAGTCTCTAGACTTTGATCTGTGGACCATCGTCACGGATGTTTACAAGAAACCTGCCAGAATAGCTGTCGAGGGGACACTTGTTGAAAAACTCCACGATAAATATTCTGACCAGGAAAAGTGTAACTCCTCTTCCCGAATTTTTCTAATTATTAATTTTTCTTCTTTCTTTATTGTGCTTGAAGGTCGTTTTTGTCGAGACTTTGCGAATAACTTTATGATTAATTTCTATTGAAAACAAGTTCTAAAAATTAAATACTTTGAGAGTTCTATTTTGTTTTAATAAATATTTTATTAAAGTATATAGTTAGAATTATGAAAGATGGTTTGTTACTACCTTGGATTTTATTCAATATTAGTTTTGAAAATTGTTTTGTTTATGTTTCAAAATTATTCATGACATCGAATGCTATCTAGGTTATCGTGATAAATAATATTGTTTTGATTTAGAAATATGATTAGTTGACAAAATACTAAATATTATTTGATTCAAAATTTCGTCTTGAGATTACATTAAACTAGCTCTAAATATTAATTCGATTTTAAATTTAGGGATATTGAATTATATTTGACTTATAAGATGTACATTACAAGATTGGGATGACGACAAATGTTAGTTTAAATAATCGATTATTGATTTTGGGTTTAAATTTATATGCTTTAAATTATTTGATATCAACAAATACTATCTTTAAATTATTGGCAGGACCAATTGTTGAATTAAGATTACGATAAATATGATTTAAACTAAATTTTATTATCGAATATATATTATAAATATTAATTGATTGAATTAGTTTTGATTTAAATAGTTACTTGATTTAAATGAGGGTAAAGGCTTTATCTACTAGGAATTGCAATCCTTATCGGTCTAGGGGTTAACCTCCTATATAAAAGAGCCCTCTACCTTTCTCATAATCTATCACAACCCCTTCCCAACTATACCTACATTCTAATGCCGCCACCTCCCCATCTCCGTATGTAAGGCCACGATACCATATCTTCCAACTATGAACCATCATCACCGCGTCGAAACCCGACCATCTTCGCCGGTCATCACTACCATTAAACACCACCGCCACAAACAACAATAACTACCAAATCCCTACGCTAACAGAACATAATTCTTGTGTCCGAATCGGACACGATCCATAATTCTTGTGTCCTTTCCTCCACTAAATTCATTCACTCTTGTGTCCAGCCGTTATACCACAGAACATAATTCTTGTGTCCAAATCGGACATGATCCATCGAAAAATCTAAAAAAATAACAATTATCTATAATATAGATTATCAGACATTTGCATTAACACTTGCAATAAATATAATATGCAAACATTTGTCCATATGATTCTCATTCAAAATTTAAGGAAATAAGGTTACTACAAAAGTGATGCTTTTAGTATATAACCCTAAAATCTCCCACTTATACTCAAAGCATTGCTTTTCAGTATACTGTTACAAATCTCCCACTTATACTTAAAGCCATGCTGCTACACATCTGACTCCCATTCCCTCAACATGACTGTCAAAAGCCTTAGCTGGTAAGCTCTTTGTAAAGGGATCAGCTAGGTTGTCGGCTGATGCTATCTTGATCACAGCAACTTTTCCTTTCTTTACGAAATCTCGTATCAGGTGGTACTTGCGCTCAATGTGTTTGTCTGTCTTATGGGCTCGTGGTTCCTCCGAATATGCAACTGTACCACTATTATCATAATAAAGTGTAATAGACTTAAGCAAACTATGTACCATATACAAGTCCAACAGAAAGTTTCTGAGCCAAAACCGCTTCTTTGGCTGCCTCAGAGGCTGCCACATACTCGACTTCCATGGTGGAATCAGCAATACATTTTTGCTTGATACTCCTCCACACAATGGCTCCACCTCCCAAAGTAAACACATAACCTGAGGTAGATTTCCTGGAATCCCTATCTGACTGAAAATCAGAGTCTGTATACCCCAAGGGAACTAAACTATATGCCTGGTAAACTAGCATATACTCTTTAGTCCTTTTTAGGTACTTCAAAATATGCTTTACGGCAGTCCAGTACTCATGTCCTGGGTTAGACTAATATATGCTGACCATGCCTACGGCAAAGCAGATGTCTGGTCTCGTACATAGCATTACATATATTAAGCTTCCTACTGCTGAAGCATAAGGAACTGCCTTCATATTCTCTATCTCTTTAGGTATCCTCGGACACTGCTCCTTTGATAGAGCAATTCCATGTCTAAAAGGTAAGAAACCTTTCTTAGAATTTTGCATACTAAAACGAGTTAGTACAGTATCGATATAGGAAGCTTGGGATAAGCCCAACATCCTTTTCTTGTGATCTCGTAGAACTTTGATCCCAAGGATATGACCTACTTCTCTCAAGTCCTTCATATCAAACTGTTTGGATAACCATACCCTTACATCAGATAACACCTTCACATTGTTTCCAATGAGCAAGATATCATCCACATAAAGTACTAGGAACACCACCACGTTTTCGTCACACTTTCTGTATACACATGATTCATCCTGACATTGATCAAATCCATAAGATTTTATCACCTGATCAAAACATATGTTCCAAGTGCTGGAAGCTTGCTTAAGTCCATAAATGGACTTCTTGAGCTTACAAACAAGATGCTCCTGGCCCTTTCAATGAACCCGTCTGGTTGCTTCATATAGATGTCTTTCTCAAGACTTCCATTAAGGAAAGTTGTCTTGACATCCATTTGCCAAATCTCATAATCGAGATGAGCTGTAATAGATAAAAGAATTCGGATAGACTTAAGCATGGCTACAGGAGAAAAGGTTTCCTCATAATCGATACCCTCTCTTTGAGTAAAATCTTTTGCTACAAGCTGAGCTTTAAAAGTTTCAACCTTACCGTCTGATCCTCTTTTTCTCTTATAGACCCACTTGCATCCAATGGCTTTTACACCAACGGGTGGTTCTACAAGCTCCCAGACCTGATTAGAATTCATAGATTCTATTTCAGATATTATTACTTTTTGCCAAGACTTTGCATCTTTATCTTGGAGTGCTTCATTGTAGGTACAGTGATCATAATCTTGTTCCTCAGGGACGAAGTCTGACGACTCTCCCAAGAACATATATCTATCAGGTTGTATCACAACCCTCCCACTACGACGAGGCACTATCGGTTGTGGTGTAACATTTGTGACACGTTGTGCAGTTATTTGTGGTTCATCCTCTTGTACTGTTGGTACTGAAGTACTTGGTGTCTCATGTCACTACAAGAAAATTGATTTTTTCCAACGTTTTATAAATGTTGGGAAAAAGGTCAAAAACGATGGCATTGGTATTCCCAACATTTTTTCAATGTTTTCGACAAACGTCATCATTGCCATAGTTGGAAATTTACGACGTTTTAAATAACGTCAGTACAGTAAAGACGACGTTTGCAACAACGCTTAATAAACGTCAAAAATTGTGCAATAATGGGTAATAATTTACCAAAGTTTTAATAAAACGTCGGAATCTAAACCTCTTTTCCAACCTTTTGCAAAAATGTTGAGATTTGTTTTTCCAACCTTTTCCCAATAATTTTTCAACATTTTAACATAAACGTAGGTATAGGTAAAACCATTTTAAATATATTTGAGTATATTTGCCATGCACTTGTATTCACTCGGCTTCCTATTGAGTAATTAAAACATACTTCAATTAACATTATACATTCAAGAATAAATAATTTACAAAATAAACTTTTATTGATCAAAATACAACGTTTGAGTGTACAACCGAGTTTAACAAAATAAAACAAGCCAAAAAATAAAACATTTTACTATACTGCCGAGTTTGCAACAGGTAGGTTATGAACTTGTCTCTCATAGCATGAACTTCTATACATCAGATATTTTTTACTCGAACAGTCCAAACCTGTTCATGTATATAAAGATTTTAGTTTTAGAAACACACGAAGATGTTAATACATGTGGGAAAAGTAGAATACCTTTACCGTTAATACAAGATGTTCACCTTACTGGTCCATCTTTGGCAGATGAGATTATATCTGCAATAATAATTAAAACTTAGACATTGATCATAAATACTAAAATAATATTGAAACTTAGACATTGATCCTTCATTCCATCTTTGGCATATGAGATATTTGACATTTCTTTTCTAATGGAAAAAGGAGCTACATATTTAGGAAGACTTGTACCAGCATCATTCATAAAGCTCCTTACAACAAGCACATATATTGCTAGTGCACTTCAAACCATTAAATTATGAGATGCCTTGTAGTTTTATAACAAGGACTTGGTCTGAAATTACTTCAGAACTTTAAAGACTTTGGGGCAGTAAAAAACAGTGAGCATATATACAAGTATACATTACACATACCACATCTGTTAACCATTGATAAAGAAATATCTCCTAAAGATTTTTGAAGGTTCATCCATTAAATTTATTAAGGTAACATCAGAACCATTCTAGTACTTGGGTTGCTTCGCCAGAAATAACAACAATTATCTGTCCTATATACATCAATACTATTATCAAGTTGTCCACTTCGTAAAGGATATCCATGTTGTACCTATATCCCAAAATTTTATAAAATACCATATCCCGAATCCGTATCATGTTTGTATTTGAAATCGTATCCATGTCTATGCAACCTAGATGCTAGAGTATACAAGATAACCTCTGTAAATGTGTGTATTTATTATTTTATATTGGGACTTACAGTGCCAATCTGAGGTCATTTGGCAATGGCAACTCCCAAGACAGGAAAATAGCTGCATGAGATGTGCCAACTAAAACATCCTCATAAGGAGCTGCTCTAGCTCAGACTCCTTTCTGAATAACGGTGATTCCATCCATTAGTGTGGCTTCTATCTTGTATCTTAAAAGTTTGAACTTAGAACACCCGTGCCTCTAAATGGCCATCTTGCACTTTGTGACTATAAACTCTAGGGTACCACATATTTACAGCATTATAAGATAGAAACTCAAAGTATAGTGCCTAGGTGTATACATCAAATCCCACACAGTGATCACTATCTGGTATGCTATAGAATTAATGGTTCTGGATCAGACAGGATCCAAACTCTACACACATGCAGTCAACTAGTTTAAGTTTAGTATTAAAAAAAAACACCCAACAACAAGGTTAGAGATGTAAACATAATAGAAGTATGACAACAAACTATCTGTCCATGCAAATAAAAACTAACCTTCAACTTCCATATCTACAACCCCACAAAATAGCACTGCTCTCTTCTTGTGGACGCACAGAGAAAACCCAGCACGTGGCCCAGGAGGCATTCTAGTTTTCTTTATCTGTGCAAACATTTCCATGTAAAGAATAAGATTTTGTTATGATAAAAAAATGAAGCAACACAACAGTCAAATAATTGACCAATAGTAAATTACATCATGAAAACAAAGATAAGAGAAGCCATAGTTAAGCCTGGACTATGGTGGTACAGTTGCGACATATCTTCTCCATGCTAGAGATGTGTCTTTAAGAAAATTGACATCATATCGCTGAACTTCGAACTGTTTGAAGATTCGAACTATAAAATTATCTATTTTTGCCCACTCGAGAAAATGATTTACGGATAGTACGTGTCTTTACGCATAGAAATAACAACAATTATCTATTTTAGGGTTTACTTGGAGATCCTAAAAGTTTCAATAGGCAACATTTCCTTGTATAACCACTTATTTAATAAGTTTTAGTAGACAACATTTCCTTATGTCACCTCTAAAATGACTCCAGGCACTTATCTCAGTAGGTAAAGTAGGGAGACTATATCTGAAAATGGGAATCCTATGCTTCTCAATCTTTCTCCATTCGTCCAACTCGGACTACTATCACTTCATCGAACCTTCATAATCAATCTCCACCAACTAGTCAAGATCGACAATTGAACATTTGTTGAAGTAGTATTCAATGATGTCGTTACAAAGACCACTTAGGATATGTTGGAACAAGAGTGTTCCTTTTTCTGTGCAGATAGCAGAGCTTTGGGCGTGTGGGTATGTTGGAACATGAGTGTTTGGTGGGTGTAACTTAGCTAGGGATTGGATGCACATACTTATAGAGGGTCTGTGCAGAGGTATGTCATTTGTGCAACCTGTGTGTGCAAGCCCCTGCGTGTGCATGTATGTTTGTGTTGGGTGTGAACATTGTGAATAACCAATAAAGTCATTACAAAGACCACTTAGGATGTCAAGGAAATACGACAATACAAACCTGTCTCCTCCTTTCATCAAGTTTAACACTACCATCAATTCTTCAAACACCCACATATTTCTCACTGAAGTAGTATTCAATGATGTCCATGACTCTAGTCCATTGAAAGAAAATTATAACCTGAAAATTTATCCAAATTTGGTTGTTTATACAAAGAACAACCTTTTAAATAAAATAGAAAAAAAATGCACCTTGTGTTTCTGCTCAAGTAGCAAAGTCACTAGTCGATCTAGCAACTGAAATTTGCCACATTGTTCAACTATTTGTTCAATTGGAGGATAGAGACCTACAGAGTAACAAGCAATGTAAGTATTCACCCAGCAATAACTGGTGATATATAAGTCAGGTAGTGGGAAGAAGACAAACTTGTGACATCATATGTAGACTCTAGGAGATCAGGATGGTTACAGTTCTTCTTGAGCCGCGTTACCAAACTATTCAGCTGTCTTCTCATGCCAGATCGCACGAAGCCTGTTTTGTAATATATATTTAACCACAAAACACACAATAGAAGTCAAAAAAACATAATATAACAATACTAGCACAAGAACACCAACCACACTAGTTGTATTAGTACTTACAATACATATTTAACTTCCTCTTTACAAAAAAATGTACAATTTAGAAAATTGCCTTATCAGCCAGATATAAGTTCTTACCCAAGATGCTCTCTCTTTTAAATGGTTCTCAAGTGATGTATTGACTAAATGCTCATGAAAAATCTTCTGATGAGGTGTCATATTAGCATTATAAAATGATCTCTTTCTTCTTTGGAGGATTATGCTCAACATATTCCTTCATCCTCCTTAGGAGAAAAGGGCACATTATAGAATGAAGTTTTGAAACCACCTAAAAATATCAAATTATATGATTCTTCATCCAAAAGTCACTCGCAAGATATATATAAAAGTCCAAATATTATCCACAATTATCAAATTATTTGTACCTGGACCCTCATCTTTTCATCGTTATGTTCCTGTCCCACCTCACTATTGCACTGGATTGAAAAATCAAACCTGAAACATGAGGTTTAGCATTATTAGCCCAGTAAAGGAGAAGAATGACAAATATTATAGGGGAGTAAAATATCTTATGGAATTTTGGAAACCTGTTTACTGACAACAAATGCAAGAAAATATAAGCTACAGAGAGTTTAAGGGAGTGGGGAAACAGGGCTCTATATGAAGGATGACAAAAGAATTAGGCATAAAAAGTATGTAGTGGGATAATTCGAAGGAGATTGGGATCTGTATAAACAAGTCCCAACCAAAGCCAGTAAATTGTGCCTACATACTTACAAAAATCACTGTATATAAGGAGTTCTCTTATAGTTTTCCTGGACAGATTAATGATGAATGAACTTAAAAATACAAATGCACCATATAAAATAAAGATCAAACTTATCAGTTTAATAAATCTGTATATATAATGTTCACAAGGACATACCGCAAACTCCAGGAACCAGATATCCTCAAAAAAAGAAAGGTTAACTAGATCAAAAGCAATTCAATGTGACAACATAGTTAATTTATTTCTTTTTGTTGGTCCACAGTGTTGGAGTGGGTGGGGTTCCCAACCTATGTGGAGAAGACCCCGGAGTGCGACGAGCGCCGTTCGTATGTCGAAGAAGCTCGGGAAGTAGGCGACGCGGAGTTGCTACTGCTGCTGCTGCTCCTAAGGGAGATTTTGGCCTGGGCCTGCCGAGTTCGGCCCGAACTCGGTCCCAGGCCGAGTTCTGGCCGAACTCGGTCTGGCTGCTCCAGGATTTGGCGAGTAGGTGCTGGATGCCCGACACAGAGTTCTGGCCGAACTCTGTGTCGTCGGGGTTGATGCGGGAATTTGGGTGACTTTTCACCACTGGATCTAATCCAACGGTCCAGGTTGCTGCAAGATTAGGGAGTTAAGTTGGGATTTTCCAACCCTAATTCATATCACAAAGTAGCACAACTTTGAGAGAGAAGGAGGCAAGAGTGCCATTGCAACTTCGGAGAAGAAGACGGAGGATTGAAGGTCGCTATTCGAAGCAGATCGTGTTCGGGTAATCTCTACTCGTCGTTCTCGCTCTTCGTAGCCTTGTAATCATTGTTCTTATCTCTGAGTGTTGTGGGGATCCGATTTGGATCGGGAGGAGTTTGTAGAGGGTGTAATTCTTCTATTCCATTAGTGGAGGCTTCTCAGGGTTGGACTCCGATCGTCCCGTAGTTTTTCCCGCAAGGGTTTTCCACGTCAAAAATTCTCTGTGTCTGCGTAGATTTTTTTGTGTGGTTGTTTTTGGGTTCGTGTGTTGTATAGCTCGGTCCTCTCACAGGTACTCTCTGGTTTGGAGAAAGGTTTTCGCGCTTCTTTTCCAACAGAGTGGTATCAGAGCCAGGTTCTGGAATTTAGAAGGAGTGTCAGTAGTTGACAGAGAAACCAGAGAGGAGAGATGGACGCGAAGCCGGTACGCATGGTGAACCTGAATGGCACAAACTATCATTATTGGCGGAGCAAGATGAAAGATTTGCTATTTGTCAAGAAGCAGCATCTACCCGTATTTGCATCCGAGAAGCCCAGTGATAAATCCGAGGAGGACTAGACATTCGAGCACATACAGGTGTGTGGGTACATACGACAGTTTGTGGACGAGAACGTGCACAACCACGTTGCCAATATTGAGCATGCGAAGACGTTGTAGGATAAGCTGGAATCCTTGTATGCGAAGAAGACCGGGGTAAACAAGCTGTTCCTGATCCGAACGATGATGGGTCTGCGGTACAAGGATGGGGCATCTATTTTGGATCACTTGAGTGAGTTCCAGGGCGTGGTTGACCAGCTATCTTCTATGGGACTCAAGTACGACGACGAAGTTCAGGGACTGTGGCTGCTGTATACTTTGCCAGACTCATGGGAGACCGTACGAGTATCTATGATCGCTTCTGCTCCAGAGGGTGTGGTCAGTCTGGAGTTTGCCAAGAGCGGGGTGTTGAATGAAGAGATACGGAGACGTTCTCAGGGCACTTCATCTACATCCCATCACTCAGAGGCATTGGTTTCAGAGAACCGCGGAAGGGGAAAAAGCAGGGGTCCAGGTGGTGGCAGAGACAAGAGCAGGGGGAAGTCCAAGGGTCGGTACGAGGACTCAGAGTGTTACCATTGTGGTAAAAAGGGCCACATCAAGCGGAACTGTTTCGTTTGAAAGAGAGAGAAGAAGGGCGACAAGGGGAAGCAAGAAGAGAACACTACAACGGCGGCCTCGATGCATGGAGACGATATGATCGTCGTAGGTGATGAGGTCATTACAAACCTCGCCTGCGATGACAATTCTTGGCTGGTAGACTCAGGGGCTTCAGCACATGTATCTCACAATAGGGCACTGTTTGCCACTTATACGACAGGCGACTGTGGCGTGTTGAAGATGGGCAACGGAGATGTGTCGAAGGCGGTTGCCGTTGGAGATGTACATTTGAGAACGAAGACGGGTGCGGTTCTTGTTCTCAAGGTTGTTCGTCATGTCCCTGATATCCGTTTCAACCTGGTGTCGGTTGGAAGGTTGGATGACGAGAGATTCTTCAGTCTCTTCGAAAACAGTCAGTGGAAGCTTTCCAGGGGTTCGTTGGTGATTGCCAGAGGAAGCAAGAAGTTCGGTCTCTACTATATGGAGGGAAGCGCACAGGGGGCACAGGAGGTGAACGCAGTCAGTGATGCGTCTACCGAGTTGTGGCACAGACGGCTCGGCCATATCAGCGAGAAGGGGATGAGCTACTTGGTGAACAAGAAGGTGATTTCGGGGCTCAAGTATACAAAGTTGGAGAAGTGCACGCACTGTTTAGCTGGGAAGCAAATAGGGTGTCTTTCCAAAGTTACCCAAGTTCGAAGAAGCCGGCGTTGCTCGAGTTGATTCACTCGGATGTCTGCGGTCCTATGAAGGTAAAATCTCTTGGTGGTGCTTCTTACTTTGTAACCTTTATTGATGACTGTTCCAGGAAGGTTTGGGTCTATGCCTTAAAGACCAAGGATCAAGTGCAGCCTACTTTCAAGGAGTTTCATGCCTCTGTTGAAAGGGAGACAGGCAAGAAGTTGTTGTGTGTTCGGTCCGACAATGGCGGCGAATACATCGGTCCCTTTGATGCGTATTACAGAGAGCAAGGGATACGACACCAGAAGACTCCGCCAAAGATACCTCAGCTCAATGGTGTAGCGGAGCGCATGAACAGGACACTGATGGAGAGGGTGCGGTGTTTGCTGTCAGAAGCAAACTTGCCGGGCAATTATTGGGGTGAGGCTCTTCTCACAGCTGCTTATGTTATTAATTTGTCTCCTAGTGCTCCTTTGCAGGGTGATGTGCCTGACAAAGTATGGTACGACAAAGAGCCGTCATATAATCACCTGCGGGCGTTTGGTTGTAAAGCCTTCGTGCATGTACCGAAGGACGAGAGGAACCAAACTTGAGCCGAAGAAGAGGCGATGCGTCTTTGTCGGCTACGGTCGGGATGAGTTTGGCTATAGACTCTACGATCCAGTGGAAGGAAGCTCTACAGAAGCAGGGACGTGGTGTTTGTCGAGATCAGACCATGACCAACACTCAGGATTCCGACGCCTTTTGAGGCTGAGGAATTGCCTGGTTAGAGTCATTTCGCTTCGAGCAGTTTCCAGGACGTCGCAGAGGATCCAGTTATGGGGGAGCCAGTACATGGAGTTGCTCCCAACCTTGATCATCAGCCTGCTGATGGTGGTCAGGGTGTCCTTCAGGAGGATGAGCATGCCGGAGAGGCAGTTCCTGAAGGGGAGGAGGCTGTCGGTATACAGCCAGCACCAGTGGTTCCTTTGAGGAGGAGTGACAGGGATCGTCGACCATCTACGAGATACTCACCGGATGAGTATGTGCTATTGACTGACGGGGGAGAGCCCGAAAGCTTTGTAGAGGCTATGGAAGACGAAACAAGGCAGGAGTGGATGGAGGCTATGCAGGAGGAGATGAGTTCCTTGCACACCAATTTCACTTATGATCTGGTGCGGTTGCCAAAGGGCAAGAAGGCTTTGAAGAATCGATGGATGTTTAGAGTGAAGCAGACGGATGATGCTACTCGCCCTCGATACAAAGCGAGGCTGGTAGTCAAAGGCTACGGTCAGCGGAAAGGCGTGGATTATGATGAGGTCTTTTCGCCTGTCGTCAAGCAATCTATTCGGGTGGTGCTAGCATTAGCAGCCAGTCTCGACTTGGGGTCGAGTAGATGGACGTGAAGACGGCATTCCTCCACGGTGATCTTGAGGAGGAGTTGTACATAGAGCAGCCAGAGGGATTCTGTGAGAAGGGCAAGTCATATTTGGTCTGCCGGTTAAGGAAGAGCTTGTATGGTCTGAAGCAGGCTCCGAGGCAGTGGTACAGGAAGTTCGAGTCGTTTATGGGGGAGCATGGTTATGCACGGATGACATCGGATCATTGTGCATTTGTGAGGTATTTTGCCGATGATGATTTTTATTATTTTATTGTTATTGATGAAATGCTATTAGTGGGTCGGAATGCCACTAGGATAGCGAAGATGAAGCGCCAACTGGGCGCGGCCTTCTCTATGAAGGATTTGGGCACAGCGAAGACTATTCTTGGGATGGAGATCAGCTGAGAGAGAGTCTAAGCTGCTACACTTGTCCCAAACGAAGTACATTCATCGGGTACTTCAGCGTTTCGGGATGGGGACGGGTCGAAGAAAGTGAGTTCCTCTCTTGCGGCTTACTTTAAGCTCACTGAGGATCAGTGTCCATCTACCAAGGACGAAAAGAAAGATATGGAGCGGGTTCCATATGCCTCAGCTGTGGGAAGCCTTATGTATGCCATGGTGTGTACGAGGCCAGATATTGCTCATACAGTTGGTACGGTTAGCAGGTATCTTTTAAATCCTGGAAGGGTACACTGGAGTGCGGTCAAGTGGATTCTACGATATCTTCAGGGCACTGCTGGTTGGAGACTTTCCTTTGGTGGTGACGAGCCGAAGCTGGTTGGATATACCGACGCTGATATGGCTGGAGATGTAGACACGAGGCGATCGACTTCGGGCTACGTGATGATGTTTGCTGGAGGAGCAGTGTCGTGGCAGTCGCAGTTGCAAAAGTGTGTTGCCTTGTCGACGACAGAGGTAAAGTACATTGCGACGACGGAGGGTTACAAGGAGCTGTTATGGATGAAGAAGCTGCTGCAGGAAATGGGACTGAAGCAAGAGCAGTATACTTTGCTTTGCGACAGTCAGAGCGCTATCCACCTTGTGAAGAATCAGACGTTTCATAGCCGGTCCAAGCACATCGAGACCCGGTATCATTGGATACGGGATGTGGTTGAGAAGAAGGAGCGGATCTTGAGAAGGTTCATACAGATGACAACGGAGCTGATATGTTCACGAAGATTCTACTAAGGGGGAAGTTTGAGTACTGCAGACAGGTCGTCGGGATGACGACATCCTCCCCATAGTTGTGAAGGGGGAGATTTGTTGGAGTGGGTGGGGTTCCCAACCTATATGGAGAAGACCCCGGAGTGCGACGAGCGCCGTTCGTATGTCGAAGAAGCTCGGGAAGTAGGCGACGCGGAGTTGCTACTGCTACTACTCCTAAGGAAGATTCTGGCCTGGGCCTGCCGAGTTCGGCCGGAACTCGGTCCCAGGCCGAGTTCTGGCCGAACTCGGTCTAGCTGCTCCAAGATTTGGTGAGTAGGTGCTGGATGCCCAACACAGAGTTCTGGCCGAACTCTGTGTCGTCGGGGCTGATACGGGAATTTGGGTGACTTTTCACCACTGGATCTAATCCAACGGTCCAGGTTGCTGCGGGATTAGGGAGTTAAGTTAGGATTTTCCAACCCTAATTCATATCACAAAGTAGCACAACTTTGAGAGAGAAGGAGGCAAGAGTGCCATTGCAACTTCGGAGAAGAAGACGGAGGATTGAAGGTCGCTATTCGAAGGAGATCGTGTTCGGGTAATCTCTACTCGTCGTTCTCGCTCTTCGTAGCCTTGTAATCATTGTTCTTATCTCTGAGTGATGTGGGGATCCGATTTGGATCGGGAGGAGTTTGTAGAGGGTGTAATTCTTCTATTCCATTAGTGGAGGCTTCTCAGGGTTGGACTCCGATCGTCCCGTGGTTTTTCCCGCAAGGGTTTTCTACGTCAAAATTCGTGTGTCTGCGTGGATTATTTTGTGTGGTTTTTGGGTTCGTGCGTTGTATAGCTCGGTCCTCTCGCAGGTACTCTCCGGTTTGGGGAAAGGTTTCCGCGCTTCTTTCCCAACACACAGAAAGTGCAAACTTACCAAGACACACCAGTATCCATAAGAAAGGGAAGGTTTTCAAACAACACTTTAAAGAATGCAAGCTCAGCAAAGCTAACCATGTACATCGCATTCAAAAATAAAGTGAGCACAGAAGTATAATGATAGTAGCAACAAATTTATTTGATGATAAAATTCAAGTGCCTTACATGACTGAGTGAGAAGTACTCCAACTATTCAAGAATAGTAAAGCCAAGAGATGAGAAGTTGATGCTAGATGCAGTTGTGAGAGGGGCGTGAAAAGAGGTTGATAATCTTGGGTCTACTGGATAAATGCTTTGTTATTCATCTCCACCTGGATGACCCAAAATGTTAGGATAAAGGCTTTGTTATTTTTCCCCAAATGATGAGGCAAGATAATCCTGGGTCTACTAGACACACAGTAAGAAAAGAGTGTGGGCAAGAAGAATTAGCAGCGAATTGCTAGGATTGAAATCTCAAACAACAAACAACACAGAAAATAGGGGAAAACAGTGAACTAGAAAGGGGAACACAACCAATATTACGAAAACTTATAGGAAACTGCTAGAAAACATTATGTATAAAATGCAACAAAATTTTAGCACATATTTGTCTACCTAGAAAGCCTAACCTTTAATACAAAACAAGTGCCAAATTCATACCAATCAAAAAGATCCCTGAAACGTACCAAATTAAAGAAATAAACTGAAAAGGAGAAACAACGACAGTAAAATTGCACATGATTCACATTAGCAAAAAAAAATTAGAAGAAAGTACAAAAACGTAAATTTCAGAACTGTAGGATCTAACTTGCTGAGAATTGCAGATTTCGGAGGTCCATAAGTTGTAGGATTTAACTTGTTGAGAATTGAAATTTTCTACAATAACTTACCCACATACATTTCAGTAAATTTTAGAAGGGATAAAATAGGCAATAATTTTAGAACGTCACATGTCACACTGACTCTCAATCTTTCGATAGGCACCAGATTGAGAGCAGCCAGTGTCTGGCGAGCAAACTCATATTCCCGCAACAAAGAAAATCCATCTCCTTGAGATAAAACTCATTGTTGAATTTATTAATTTTTAATGCTCATTATTTTCAACCAAAGAAGCTCAGGAATCAATCTTTAGGGTCCAGATTTACAGACAAATTTATAAGGCAACTACCAAACATAGAGACTCAGAGATATCAACAAGGCACAAATATGATTTACCTACCTTGTTGCTCTTTCCAGTAGTAACTTCTTTGTTATGGATTAACACCACAATATTAATTTATAGATATAGTATAAAAATTTCCCTTTCAACATGAAGATATCATCTATGATAAGTTACAGAAAGAGAACAGTTTTAAAACTATCATGTTATCTATGACTTGGACGTGCACATAGAATGACCAGATTTCAGGTCAGCCTTTCCATGAAAAAGGATTGCAGAGTAAACTGGAAATTTATGCACGATCATTTATGATCTAAATTATGATTGTTCAAATAAAAATAAGAAAACATAAGGCAAAGAACTAGATTAAGATATTCACAAGTCACAGTAACATCTTTTATGCTAGTTGTACTCGGATCTTGAAAAACAGATACCCCAAAACAGCTAACCAGAAACAATCCTTAGGACATACCAAAACCATTGTTGTGTCCATGTCTTCACGTCCGTATAATGTCCATGCAACATAGCTAACCCTATAATTCTAATTTAAGAACTATCAAATACGAAAAGTTTGTACCTAGCCAACCGCATTCACTTGAATTCCCTACTCGACTGGGGAAACTATCGAACAAATAGAATCTAGCAAATCACACAGGAAATAAAACCATCTAACCAACCAAATTCCCTGATCCACTTATCCCTAAACCTATATTGTGCCAACACAAATGAGACACAACAAACAACTCGTGCGTTGGCAGATAATGGTGTATTTGGAGTGTCGGCGTTGTGTCTAATACATGTCCGCTACGGGTTGTCTTAAACTTCACAAACACAGTTGAACACATACAAAGATTCCAACTTGGACCGAAGATGAGAACGAGAGCATCAGAAACACAAATAACCAAATTGCTCTTAGATTATAGAACATGAGAGAATTTTCGGTTGATCGATCACTCACCTCGATGCTGTATGTTGGGATGTGGCAGTCCGGTTGTTGAGCGCGGCCCACTGGACGCGTAGCAGTAGCCACCCCCATCAGACTCGGTGACGGAGCAACCCTCGGCCTCGACCAGCCTCTACAGCTTCTCTAGATCCCTGTACACCACTGCAGTATACTCATCGTTCTTCAGCTGCTCGCACGGAGGGTCCGTCGAACCTCCGCGCAGTGGCGACGGCGGTGGAGGTGCTTGCTTCCTCCACCACCTCGATCTCTAACAACACTGGAGACCGATTTGAGTCGGATTGAGGAAACATGGTGGATTTTGATGGAAAGTAGAGGAGGGAGGGGCTGGCTTAGAGAAGACGAAAGAAAAAATGGGGGCTATGGTGATGAGGAGGACAGAGTGTCTCCACTGGTGGAGTCGGGTCCTTAGGACAGAGCAGATCTGCCGGAGGCACATGGAGAGGAGGGCGAATGATTTTGGCGGAAGAGGATTTGGAGGGCACAACAAAATGAAAAATATAGAACTTCATTAAATTTGTGGGAATTTTTGTGCGGCAAAAAATGTAAAACCGATAATTTTCTCACGAATCAATAAAACGAGAGTTTTTCTTTTGGCTTAAATAAATCAGCTTTGTTCTTTGTAAGTAAAATATAACCGACTTTTATACAAATCAGTCGTATATTTTTAAAGTTTATATCCAAACGTCACCAAAATCCTCAACGTTTATTGCAAAACATTGGCGTATCATCTTAATGCCGACTAATCCATAAATGCTAGAAAATAAAACGTCAGCAATTCTCAACCTTTACGAGAAATGTTGACGTTTTTCAACGTTATTGTAAAACGTCGGCGTATCATGTCTACGACGACATTCCAATAAACGTCGGTAGAAAAAAATGTCGGTTATTTTCTTGTAGTGCGTCTCAGTTCTTCTAGAACAACTCTATGTGGATTTGTGATTCATCACATAGTCTTCCTCTAAGAATCGGGCATTGGTGCTAACAATGACCTTCTGATCCTTAGGACTATAAAATAAACCTTCTTTCGTTCCTCTTGGATAGCCTACAAACAAGCGTACTTCTGTACTATATTCTAACTTATCTATTTTCTCATTCAGTATATGTGCTGGACTACACCAAATGCGAAACATATTTCAGACTAGGCTTACGCCCAATCCAAACTCTGGGGAGTAAGAGGTACTGACTTAGAAGGAACCAAGTTCAAAATATAAGCTGCAGTCTCTAAGGCTATCCCCAAAACAAATCTAGAAAATCCGAAATAACTCATCATTGATCTAACCATCTCCATAAGATTTCTATTCCTTCTTTCGGCTACACCATTCTGCTGGGGCGTTCCAGGTGCAGTCATTTGGGATACAATCCCAGCCTCGATAATAATCCCTAAACTCTGCAAAGAGGTACTCGCCACCACGATCTGATCGTAATGAACTGATACATTTTCCATGACGTTTCTCCGTTTCAGTCTTGTACTCTTTGAATTTCTCAAAGCACTCAGACTTACGGTACATCAAATAAATGTATCCATACCTTGAATATTCGTCAATAAATGTGACAAAATATTCAAAGACACCTCTAGCTTGGATAGTCATGGGTCCACACAAATCAGAATGAACCAACTCCAACACATCTTTGGCCCTATACCCCTTAGCCGTAAAAGGCCTTTTGGTCATTTTACTTCCAAGCAGGATTCACAGACTGGTAGTGCATCCACTTTCAATGAACTCAAAGGTCCATCTTCAACCAGTCTTTGAATCCTTCTTAGGTTAATATGCCCCAATCGCAAGTGCCAAAGATATGTTTGGTTCATACAAGAAGGTTCTTTTCTCTTATTTAAGTTAGATGACATATATTCATGTCCATAAGTTGTATTGTGGGCGAAATAGGAGATAATGACATACACAAATTATCAACCAATGCACTAGAACAGATAAAATGTTTATTCTTCTAATAAAATATTGTCATTAAAATAAACTGAATATCCATCCTTAACTAACATAGAAACCGAAAACTAAATTTCTTAAGTGAAGGTGCATAAAGACAATCTCTTAATGTCAAAGACTTATTTCTACCAAAAGATAAAGTAACATCTCCTAATGCAATGATCGATACTTTGTAGCATCACCCATGAACAAGCAATTCTCCATCACTGAGCCAGTCTGGTTTCCTGGAACCTGCAATGTATTGCAGTCATAATAGTGGCTCCTGTATCTACACACCAGGGCCGGTGCCGGTAGATAACACCGTAAACATGTTTCAAACTACTAGTAAATGAGATATACCTTTTTGTTCCCTTGTTTGAGAAGTGGACAATCAGTCTTCCAAGGTCCTGACCCTTTGCACTTGAAACATTTGCCTTTTGGC
>JANAVB010006133.1:0-39850 GCA_029216955.1 Iris pallida | reverse complement strand
ATATATATAATCATGTATGTAAATATATAATAACATATATACACATATTTACAAACTAATATTTATATATATAACACATATACAATATCTGTAATACATATACATAAATATATATACATTCATATTTAAAAAAAAATATATATAATATATATTTTTATACACATATACAATATTCATTCTTTTGATAAGAAATGAATTAATAATAACAATAATAATAATAGTTTATTCTCATAACCATAATAATAGTATTATTAATATATAAATCCACTAGTAGTAAAATAATTTAATAGTAGCTCCTGGATGGGCATATCATATATTCCCATTAGTGGGCCCCTGGAAATCGTATAATTATTCTAAACACTATTTAATATTAATAACATCTATAATTTATATATAATAAATATTTAGAAAATAATTTTCAATTCCTAAAATATACAAAATCTTTGTATTTGTCAAACATGTCTACAAGGCCGTATTTGGTCCCACTATTTGACTACATGGGCTTGGATTTGACTTGGGTCTAATCTGGACAGGTTCAGTACAATCGGGTTCCCAAAACTCAATAATATAATTAAATAATAAATAAAATCTTCGGTAGGGTTAAGTCGCAACTTGGCCTGGTTTTTCTAGTTAGAACAATCCTATGACTCGGCCTTTCCCTACCATGGCTAAACACTAGTCAAAGCACGCCACTGCACTATCCGTGCCATGATTCCTAGTCACCTTGTACTCCAAATCTCAACCATGACAAAAATTATCTACCATAATAATTAAATAAATAATTAATTCTAAAATTCTAGAAATCACTATTTAAATCTAATAAATAGTAAAATAATTAAAAAAAATTCTCCGAGAAGGGAAGCTACAAATCTACCCACCTTAAAAATAATTTTTTCCTCGAAATTCTAATTCATAACTATTTCTTAAAAAAATCAGAGTCTACTATTACCTCAATATCCTCAAATTTAATTTCTCAAAAATATTTTATAACCTCGAATACTTGAGGACTTCTACCCACCTTTGGTCACACTACTCCCTCAATGGTATGTCACTAAAACTTATAACCTTCCATCAAGTCGCTAGAGTCATTATCCTTAGATATCTAAGACATATGGCATATATACTCCCTAATATCTATAAACAACCAAAACTCAATAATCATGCAATATTATACTATAATTTAAGAATTTCTAATGAATTCTAGACACCATGATCAGTCGTCACCTCGAAATAAAAGGGGCGAGAATCAATGGCACAGGAAGCAAGAAAGTATAATCGAGAGCAAATATAGAGTTTTCAAGGACGTGGAGAATTTCTAGGAGAATTTTCAAGGCAGTGTGGATTGAGATTTCTAAGGGTTTAGTCATATTCGCAGGCTCGTATCAGTACAGTTACATAACCGATACGATATGCAGCAGTGACAGCTGGATGCTAGGCTAAAGCCTATGGTAGTTAGGGAGTCGTCGGTCAGAAGCTTTATGTCACGACCCGCACCCGATTTTCGGACGCGAGCTCGTGAGAAAGTCAGCTACGTATCGAGCGGACTCCAGCCCGACTCGAGTACGTATAAGCTGTCAAGGTCATGGTTATCATGTCTAATCTAAACTATATCTCAATCCACAGGAATTATATAATCAAGAATGAACAAGTATGGGTCATGGTCTGTATCCCATTAGCATATTGTTCGATTAGACTCTAAGAATGATATGAGTCTATAAATAAGCAGAGTATATCATGGTATGGAATATAAAGCACGAGAAGATAATAAAGAAATAACACAAACAAATACCTGTATTATGCATCGCAATCCTCTATCATCCCGCTCTGCTAACTAACTCCATACAATCGCTAAACCTGAAGAGATCATCAGGTCCTCAGAGGACTAGCAAGATACATAAAACATGCCTATCTAACAGTTTAATCTTACAATAATATATACAGGGTATAAATAGGAACTAGACAGAAAACTGACCTGTGGCTACTGACAGGTAATTATGAACACGGACATGGGATCAAGTATGCATAAATGAACTGCTGGAAGATCAATGGAATACCAACCCTCGCCCCTAATGTGGACTCGCAGATCAGTTTCAAGACAAGTCACCCTTGCCCCGTATGTGGACTCGCAGGTGCAAAGGACAACCCTCGCCCCGTGTGTGGACTCGCAGGTTGTTTCAAGACAAGTCACCCTCGCCCCGTATGTGGACTCGCAGGTGCAAAGGACAACCCTCGTCCCGTGTGTGGACTCGCAGGTTGTGGGAAAGACAAAAGAATAGCAGTTCACTCCCACTTACTTGTAGACACGACTCAGTTAAGACACAGGTGAAGACACGACACGACCCAATCACGATACACGAGATAACTAATCCAATATGAACTACAAGGCTAACCATGTACAAGGACTATATCTAAACTAACATGCACGATATACAAATCACATGTAAATAACCAACTAGTAAAACTGTATAATAATAGAAATATGCATGTAAATAAACTGTAGAGGGAGGCAAGGTATACTTGCCTGGTGGCAGCGCGAAGAACCAATAAGATACCGTCAACTCGTACGCCATAAAGTCAAAATCCACAATTGTCTCCGACAGCTGAAATAGACATTGCCAATATTCTCAAAATAGTCAAATTAGCTAGGATTGCCTGTCCTTAAGTCCAATTCTGGACATAGGGGCAAAACGGTAATTTCGGGCAAAAACGATATCCGCCGTTGGACCCGTTTTGCACCGAAAAGCGTGTCAGAGTCAATGGTCTCTAAAGTCATCAAACTACATGTCTACGGATCCGGTTTTCCAGTACGAACCCAACCGTATGTCCAAAGTTGGATTCCGGCGGGCCGTGCACAAAATCGCCCGTTGAGTCGGACCGTGGGGCCTGCAAAACGGTGATTTTATCAACTGTCTCAGAATCGGACCAAACTTGGCATACAGGACCAGAAAAATGATACGGTCCTGCTGGCGTAAGTTTCATCTCGATCTGACGAGCATGTACAAATTAATTGGAGAATTTGTACAGAGGTCGATACGGTAAATTTTGACGGATACGCATCAAATTTGTCGCGCACACGCGACCAATTTGAATTCCGCCAAAGTCCACACGACCATGAAGCCGTTACGCAGCTTTCGATGCTTTCGGTTCACGACTACGTCGCCCGGAATGGCGGGACGCACGTCGTATCGAACGTTTTCGTGATTTTCATAACAGATTTTCGGTAAACTTCGGGGTCGGATTTCTCGACATGTAGTCGATGATTTCTAAATCCACAAAAAGGGTCGTGAAGCCCTACATGTTGTCTAAAAGTGTGTTCAAATAGAATTTCTAATATGGGACTGGATTGATCGAAAACGATCCTCAAATGTGGGTTCATGGACTGTTATATGCCCTATTTTCAAACAGGTTTTTGATCGACTTTGTGTCGATTTCTCTTCGAATCTGGGTCGATTCGCAATGAACTAATTATAAGGGTTCCTAGATGGTTATATGGGCTGTCTATACGATTTTACGAAATCAAAGATCGTCGAGTATACACGAAGAAATAACATAACGAAGTCAGTATCTGGTGTATTTGATGCTGTTGTTGTCTCTGTCAGTTGGCTCGCGCGCGCGCGGCCTCCGGCCGGCAGGCGGCGACCCTCGGCGACGCACGCACGTTGGGGGGCGCGCCCAGGTGGTGGCGTGGGGTATTCATCTAGGGTTTTGGTTTTCGATAATACCTCCTCCCGATCGCTCCCTCTACATATATTTATGTGTACTAGTTTCTTAAACGCACGGGGGAGTTCTGAATAGGCCGAGCAAGGGTGTTAGGCTGGGTTTGCTTGCTGTGAGGCTGCCTGATTGGGCCGAGCTTAGCCCTAGGCTGTGGGCCGAGGAAAGTTCATGTGTTGGGATGTAATGAGAAATGCTTGAGCTCGGGCTTGAGCTGGCCAGGCTAGGCTGATGCTGTTGTTTAGTTAAAAAAATTGGCCTAATACATATATATATAAATCTATATGCATATCTATATACACTCGCACACACATATATATGTATTTTTTTTAATACACTCGCACACACACATATGTATATATATATATATATATATATATATATATATATATATATATATATATATATATATATATATATATATATATATATATATATATATATATATATACACCCGTATTTCTTTATTTATGTACATACACACCCATACATATATATATATTTCTATATATATATATATAATCATTTATGTATATATATATATATACATATATACACATATTTACACACCTATAATATTTATATATACACACACATATACAATCTCTATGTATATACATATACATAAATATATATATACATATATATATATATATATATATATATATATATATATATATATATATATATATATATATATATATATATATATATATATATATATATATATATAAAATATTTATATACACATATACAATATTCATTCTTTTGATAAGGAACGAATTAATAATTACTAATAATAATAAATAGTTTATTCTCAATGACCATAATAATAATATTATTAATAATAATAAATCCACTAGTAATTAAAATAATTTAATAGTAGCTCCTGGATGGGCATACATTACTGGGCCCCAGAAAATCGTATAATTATTCTAAAACACTATTTAATATTAATAACACCTATAATTTATATATAATAAGTATTTAGAAAATAATTGTCAATTCCTAAAATATATATAAAATCTTTGCATTTGCCAAACATGTCTACGAGGCCGTATTTGGTCCCACTACTTGACTACATGGGCTTGGATTTGACTTGGGTCTAATCTGGACAGGTTCAGTACAACCGGGTTCCCGAAAACTCAATAATATAATTAAATAATAAATAAAATCTTCGGTAGGGTTAAGCCGCAACTTGGCCTGGTTTTCCTAGTTAGAACAATCCTATGACTCGGCCTTCCCCTACCATGACTAAACACTAGTCAAAGTACGCCACTGCACTATCCGTGCCATGATTCCTAGTCACCTTGTACTCCAAATCTCAACCATGGCGAAACTCATCTACCGTAATAATTAAATAAATAAATAATTCTAAAATTCTAGAAATCACTATTTAAATCAAATAAATAAAAAAATAATTTTAAAAAAAATTCTCCGGGAAGGGAAGCTACACTTCCTGCGCTGAGCTCTCCAGATCAGGAAAGACCACTTGATGGGTATACATGTTTGCCAGAAGGGAGCGATCAAAGTGGACGACACGCCTCCGACCCTGACCTCGCGCCTGGCTGATGCCATTGAGAATGAACCTCCGACGGTGGGGGCCCAAATCAGGGTGTCTGGGAGATCGTTGATCCGCACGTCCGCGGCGGCGATCTGGATCGTCGCCTCCGTCCCGATCCAATCTCTAATGCGTTCCCATTTCCAACCCGAAGTGCTGCTCCATAGATCTCGGATTGTGCAGTTCAGTGGGGCGTTAGGGGAGAGATGGAACACCGTGTCCCCAATCCACCTTTCGTGGTAAGGCGACGAGGTGCCATTGCCAAGCCGCAAACGGATAAGGGGTTCAGCTAGCTGACGACCGTGAAGAATGCGACGCCAGGATGCTGAGGAACGGTTGTTGGCCATCGCCGACGCTGGCTATGCGTGTGGGAAGTATCTAGCTTTCATGAATCACGTCCATATAGAGTTGTGTGATCTAATCTTCCACCATAATTTCATGGAGCGTGCATCTATAATGTGCGCTAATTTGATGAAACCGAGGCCCCCTTCGTCCGTCGATTTGGCCATCGTGTCCCAGCTGGCCCCGTGATGCTTATCCTTACCATCTTGATGACCCCAGAAGAAGTTGGCGAAGAGAGTTTCTAGGGAGGATAGCACCTTCGAAAGTGGGGAACTGACGGCCAGGGTGTAGATAGTGATGGAAGACAAAATGTGCTTGATGAGGATCATCTTGCCACCTGGGAAAAGAGTAGCATTGTGCCAGCCCTTGATCTTCTTCCTAGTCTTATTAACGAGCCCGCTGTAGATGCCCGAATTAGATTTGCCGTACACCAATGGGCATCCTAGGTAGGTGAACGGTGGGTATGCGGTGGTGAAGGAGGTGAGATTGGCGAGAGTGGCCGAGTGGCTCCTGTCGACTTTGTGGTGGGTGTATATGTCACTTTTGTCGCGATTGATCCGTTGACCGGAACATCTGGTATATTTTTCCAGGATGTTACAGACCACCTCCACAGATCCGACGTCACCGGAGGAGAAGATGAGGATGTCGTCGGCGTAGGCCAGGTGGGTGATTCGGGGACAGTCGGCGGTAGTATGAAAGTGGTTGAATCTGGGGATGTTGGCCATGCCGTTGAGATTTCTGCTTAGAGCTTCAGCGACAATGATGAATATGGTGGAGGAAAGAGGGTCTCCTTGGCGAACCCCTCGGCTGGATTTGAAAAAACCTTCTGCTTGACCATTGATGATAGTGGAGAACCATGAGTTGCTAATGGATCTGTATATGATGTCTATCCATGTTTCGGAGTAGCCATATGCCCTGAGGACCCAAATCAAGAATTGCCAGTCCATACGATCGTAGGCCTTCTCCATATCAATCTTGATGGCGATATTACCCCCCTAGACTGGAATTTGATGCATGTTATCATCTCTTAGGCTAAGAGGATGTTATCAGTGATGTTCCGCCCTGGGACAAATCCGCTCTGTTCCTCGGAGATGATCTTCGGGAGGATGTGGGCTATGCAGGTGGCGATGATCTTGGAGATAATTATATTGGCAAAGGTGCATAAGCTGATCGGTCTGAAATCTTTGAAGGTCTCCGGGTTGTCTTTTTAGGGATTAAGATGAGGTTGGCGCGAGATAAAGATTTTGGATAGCACGCTCCTTGGAAGAAGGTGGTAGCGGCTTCGATCACATCGGTGTCAATGATGTTCCAACAGGACCTGGAGAAAACCCCAGAGAATTCGTCTGGACCAGAAGCGCTGTGTTCGTCAAGGGCCCAGACCGCGGACTTAACTTCTTCCGCGGAAGGAGGAGTTAATAGAAGTTCATTATCCTGCTCTTCTATTAATGGAGGGACCTTCGCCAGGAAGATCTTATCTTTGGCGACGATGTCTTTAGTAAAAATTTTGGAGTAGAAGTTGGCAGCATCCACCTGGATGCTCCGCTGATCTTTGAGTAAGGTGCCGTTATCGTCAGAGATTTGATGAAGAGTGAGTTGATGCATGCGTCCCCTAACGCAGGCATGGAAGAAAGCGGAGTTTCTGTCGCCCTCGATGTTCCAGTCAATCTGGCTTTCTGCTTCCAGAATTCCGTCTCCACTTTCAGGCGGGATTTAAGGACAGCCTTGTTAAGGTTAAGTTTGGCTCGGTTCTCTGATGAGCCATCCGTGGCAAATCTAATCTCAGCGCGAGTGACGTCGTACTCCGCATTCTTGATTTCTTGGAAGATGTTGCCAAATGCGAGTTTACTCCAGGAAGTCAGGGCGCTCCTGGTGGCCTTAAGTTTGACGGCCACTCTGATAAGGGGGTTCGGGTTATTCGTTGAATATATATATATATATTTTTCGTTGAATATATATATATATATATATTTCATCATCGTCGCGGAAGCCCTAAGCAGAAACCTGAATAAGAGGGAGACCACCCCGAACTTCCGCCATTTTTACTCCGTCAGTGGCTGTCCGATCATCACCCACCTCGCGTATGCTGACGACATCCTCATCTTCACTTCCGGGGATGCAGGTTCCGTGGAAATGATCCATAACACGCTACTTAGATACACGGCGTGCTCTGGCCAGCGCGTCAATCCCAACAAAAGCGTGATCTACGTCCACCACAAGTCCAATCGAGATCATACTGCCACCCTCACCAACATCACATCATTTGTAGTCTCGTATCCACCTTTTACCTACCTCGGCTGCCCGCTGGTGTACGGCAAATCGAACACTGGCATCTTCGAGGGACTGGTGAGTAAAATCAGAAGGAAGCTCGAGGGGTGGCACAACGCTATGCTATCGCCAGGAGGCAAAATAATCTTGATTAAACATGTTCTCTCATCTATCCCCATATATACCCTTACGGCTTGCTCCCCCCAAGAAGGTGCTGACTACCATCGAACACCTCTTATCCGACTTCTTCTGAAACCACAACCAAGGAAAGAACAAGCACCATTGGGCTAGCTGGGACACTATGGCCAAGCCCACAGCCGAGGGAGGCCTGGGCTTTGACCGGATGTCACACATTGTCGAAGCCTTCTCGATGAAGTTGTGGTGGAAGCTCCGTACCTGTAGGAACTTGTGGAATCGCTTCATAAAAGCCAAATATTTTAAACATATCCACTGATCCAACGCAATCTCGAACTGGCGATCCTTCGCGGCTTGGCATCGGATCTTGCACGACCGCCACCTTGCCGAACCGGTTATTCGTCTGCAGTTGGGATCTGGCGAATCTTATCTATTCTGCGAACGATGGGCCGGAGATAATCTTCTCCCTCGTCCACCTGCTGCTTCTAGCAACAGCAAGATTAGGGAGATCTGGGGCAGCAACGGAGACTAGAAGTGGAATAAGGTACGAGACTAGATTGGAGCGAAGGCTGATTTGCTTAGAAGTTTGTAGATCTCGGACAAGCCAGACAGATTGTATTGGTCGCCCACAGCTAACGGCGCTTTCACGACGGCCACCGCCAGAAGCCTCGCCCGCGGTACGGGCTCTCTTCCTAACTTTGGGTATCCTCTGGCACACCTGCATCCCCAAGAAATGGTCTTTCCTCATTTGGAGAGCCTTTCGCCGAAAACTACCCACCGACGACAACCTCAACATCATCGGCTTTAGTCTGGCATCGGCATGTCATTGCTGCAAGGGGAAGCAACAGAAAAGAATAGACCACATTCTTCGCCACAGAGACTTAGCAAGCAAGACTTGGGCCTCCCTATCCCAAAAATACAGTCAATCCATCATTGACGGGGGCTTCAACGATCTCCTGGCCTACTGGGCTAATACCTCCCACGGCCATCAAATCGTTGTAGCCGCCATCACGTGGGTCATATAGAAGAATAGGAACAAAGCCAGATACGAGGGGCACCAATACTCGGCCGACCAGCTGATTAGGGAAACTCTCCGTCAAGCCTCCAAAGTCAGCAAGATTTGCAACCACGGTCACCAGGATTTTTGGGCATCGGTACTCTCTGGAAGTGTGGGAGAGTGACCGGCCTCTTTCTCCTTGTGCTTTTTTCTTTACTCTTCCCCTCCTTTGTTTTGGCTCTTACATGTAAAGGCTTCGACATTTTGCGCCTTTTATGAATAAAGCCGGAGAGGTTCTCTTAAATATATATATATATACACTACATTCTTCGCCACGGGGATTTAGCGAGCAAGACTTGGGCCACACTATCCCAAAAATGCAGTCAATCCATCATTGATGGGGGCTTCAACGATCTCCTGGCCCACTGGGCTAACACCTCCCACGGACATCAGATCGTTGCAGCCGCCAACACGTGGGTAATATGGAAGAACAGGAACAAAGCTAGATACGAGGGGCACCAATACTCGGCTGACCAGCTTATCAGAAAAACTTTCCGTCAAGCCTTCAAAGTCAGCAAGCTCTGCAACCACGGTCACTAGGATTTTTGGGCATCGATACTCTCCTGAAGTGAGGTAGAGTGGTCAGCCGCTTTCTCGTTGTGCTTTTTTCTTTCCTCTCTCTCTCCTTTGTAATGGCTCTTACTTGTAAAGGCTTCGACATTTTGTGCCTTTTATGAAGAAAGCGGGAGAGGTTATATATATGTATATATTTAAACCACCATTTTATTCATGAAGGCCGAAAGGCCGAACCTTTACAAGTATACCATGAGACGCAAAATGCCGATGCCTATATATATATATATATATATATATATATATATATATATATATATATTGTAAACCCCCAATATTTTCTAATTATTTTAGTATTTTTTTATTATTATTTTATATTATTTGGAATTAATGAGGTAATTGGTGTATGTACGTAATTATAGATGTATATAATATATAAATGTTTGTGTGCGTAATAATTTAAATACAACTAAATATAGACTACAATTATTGCAAATATTTTTGATACCTAATTACGATTTTTAGAATTTTTCTGGTGAATATATACATATATATATATATATATATATATATATATATATATATATATATATATATATATATATATATATATATGTGTGTGTGTGTGTGTGTGTGTGTGTGTGTGTGTGTGTGTGTGTGTGTGTGTGTGTATTGTTAATTTAAAAAAATAATAATAACAGAACAGTGGTGGTCAGCCCAAGGACCGACCACAACACCTCTCCTAAGGAGAGAGGGAAAAGAATTAAGAAAAGAAAAAGAAAAGGAAAAAGAAAAAATATATATATATTACCCACCCACTTAAAGTGGGCGGGCCCACCCAATTCCTATGCTTGTTGCGTACAGCAGCAAGCTAACAAAGCTAAACCCACACCAACCCGTGAAAAGGAATATTGGGCCTTAGTGGTAATCCTATCAGTACTAGGTTTTACCCAAATTTGTTATATATATAACTTTTTGTACAAGCCTCAAAACCCTAGACTACCAAAACGAAAGTTGCAGCTGATCATACCCCCTTCGCCCACGACTTCGTTTCACCAGCGACGGAGCTTTGTGAGCGACGAACGGAGCATCAGAAGTCAGTCCCGCGTCACCCACGGAGCAGTTTTCCCACTCAAGGTACCCTACTTCTCTACGATGTAACTTTTTACTCGTAGCACCGATTTTTGATCCGTAAGATTTTTTGGAAAGTAGACTTGACCCTCTTCGAGATCCTCTAGATGGATTTCAAAACAACCCATCGAATTACTTGAAAAATTGAGACAAAGTTGAAGAAAAACCTGTTTTTTGTAACGCTAAAAACTGTTTTAAAAACGACAACTTGTCGGCCAATTTTTTTGCTGTGCAGAAAAGTACTATAGGAACTAATTGAAAAAATGTGTAGACAACATAACCACGATTAAAAAGCAACCTTTAGATCTGTATTTCGATTTCTGCGCAAGAATTAAATCCGTGTTAAACTTGTGTGAAAAACTGTTTTCTAAATAATTTTAGAAAATTTTCTCCGATACGACGTGCACCCCGACAAACCGGGCGATATGGTCACGCACTATACACATCGAAAGGCGCGTATGGACGTTGCGGATGTGTGGGAACTGACGGAACTCGATTTGGTTGCGTGTGCGCGACGAAATCAACACGTATCCGTCGAGATACCCCCGTATCGGCGTTTTGCAAACTTGCCCATAACTTCGTGTACAGTCGTCAATTCGAGACAAAACTTGCGCCAACAGGTCTGAATCAAAATTTTGATCCTGTGTACCAAGTTTGGTTCGATTCTGAGAAGGTCGAATCGGAACCCCTTTTTGGCGGGCCCGCGACCCACTCAAACGGGCGAATTTGTACACGGCTCATCGGAATCCAAAACTGGACATACTATTGAGTTCCTCTCCTCAAACTGAAACCGTAGACATATAGTTTGACGACTTTAGAGACCATAGACTGTAGCACGCATTTTGGTGCAAAGCGGGTCCAACGGCGGACATCGTTTTGATCCGAAATTACGATTTTGCCCCTGTTCCAGAATTAGACTTTTGGATAGGCGTTTCCTAGGTATATCTTTTACACCGAGTGCATTTTTATGTTTGTTTCAGCGTCTGGAGTTGTTTGGAGACTGTGACATTTCTTGGCTGATATTGTGATTTCTTGGGCTTGCCACTTTGTACCATCAGGCAAGATACCTTGCCACCTTACTCTGTGATTATTATATTCTTATTTTCAGTTGTTATTTTTATCATTTTGTTTCGTGATATTTAAACTATGCGTCCAAGTCATACTTGGGTGCAAGCGACTTTATCGGTCGTTTACCTCGCCTTATTTATTTCTCTTGTATTGACTTAGTCTAGTGACCACCCATTGATGTTGAGGTATTGGTATTTCTCATACGGCCTTGACACTTGTTGTATCACGTGATGTGAGTCACATGTAGGATACGTACCCGCGTAGTCGGCTATCCACCGTTACGTATGGAGCGTGCGACGGATAGGGGTAACTGCCAATAGAATTGCATGCTAGAAGACTTGGCGGTTACTAGAGGTACATGTCAGTCATGGAGATAATGACACTAGGCATTGGGTGGGAAGAACATTACCTGACGTATGGGCTTCGATTGTACTTCCCTTGTAACCCGGAAGCTCCGCTGGAGATACGGGTATGAGCCTCTCAGGTTGGCCACTGTCGTTTTTGAACGTCATGCTCTTGGTCACTGGTGCCCAAGAGGGGACTATACCGGATCCTATATTCAGCCTGGGCTCATGCGTCGAAAGAATGTATCTCAACTGCATGTTCACAATAGAATGGTCAGGAACCCGATTGCATGCATACCTTTTTCCTTATTATATTACCACAGTTTATATGGCATGGTGTTTTCTTGTATCTTGCTATGTCCCCTGAGGACCTGGTTATCTCTCCAAGTTTAGACGATTTTCCACAGGAGTACGGAGCGGCATTGGAGCTATCCTACATTGATGACGAGGCAGTGCCTTTTGACTTCTAGTCTATTTCTTATCTGAGACAGTTGTAGACATTATTTTATATCTCTTTTCTTTCTATCTTTTCGGAGGTTGGACTCCGATCTTGTGAGACGATTTTTCAATGCTGTTTGGAGTGAGTATGTTCACCCGGCTATCTTTTGATACTCTGCTTTATTTTATTGGACTCTATTATCTTCTGTGTGAGCTGTGATGAGATTAGATATGTTATCTAGCCTGTGATTATTTTATTTATAGCTTATGTGTATATATGAGGATTCTATATATTGGAGTATTCTTCGTATATGTGCAGCTGGCATGTTCACGTATTCGGTCCTACGTATTTTGGGACTGGAGCGTTACATGTTTTTGTGGTGGCCCAAGCAGGTCAACGTTAATATTGTTGGGTTACTGACTGTGCCCAACAAGCCTGCATATAGGAATAGGAATATCTCATCCAGAACTACTACTATCTCTTGACTTCCAATCTTTTCGAAACTTCCTTGATTATTCGATTACTTCATATCTAATCTTCCAAATATCAACTTGACTTCTTCATGCCAACAGTATGCATTTAAGAAGCGGACGCACTTCTGCCTTGGCCCTCACATCTGGTAAAGAGGCTACTCCGGAGGGACAGAATCCTCATATGACTCCAGCGACACCATACCTGCCAGGACAGTCGCAGCCTACTACGACACCAACGACGGAGTACCCAGAGATCGCAGCACACTTAGGCAGCCAGGCTAGGCAGACCACTACCATGCCACCGGGAGGGAATGTACCACTGCCTCCACCACCACCATTCCCTCAGTAGTTTTCTCCACAGTCGGGACCTCAGATGCCTCCACCACCGACTGATGAGAGCCCTACTACTCAGTTTATGTATGCCATGATGCAGGCTCAGTGGCAGCAGACTGAGCTGATGAGACAGATAATGATGGCAGCCATGGCTAGACCTCCACCACCACCTCCAGTGCCAGCACCATCACCGGCTCTGCATCCTTATGAAGGCTCTATCAAGAATTTTACAGATATGAACCCTAAGGCCTTTAGAGGAACAGAGAAGCCATTAGAGATGTCACAATGGCTTATTAGTACCGAAAAGCTACTGAAGGCATCCCAGTTGCCAGCTCGAGATTGGATGACAGCAGTGGACCTACTGTTAGAAGACAATGCTCACCACTGGTGGAAGGCGGAAGAGAGACGATTAGGCACTGGGATCAGCTGGAAGCAGTTCTATGATGCATTTTATGAGAGATTCTTCCCTATTCATGTTCGAGATGGTCTCTATGACCAATTCCTTCATCTGAAGCAAGGGAGTATGACAGTTGATGAGTATGACTCAGAGTTCAATCGCCTGAGTCGAATTGGTGCGGGATTGATTCCGACAGAGTTAGAGAAGGCGAGGAGATTTCACCAGGGGCTTGCACCAGAGCTCAAGTCTTATATGACTACTCAGTCTCGAGTCTCCCATTCAGCTGTCTTGGAAGAAGCTCGTGCTCAGAAGATTCTTCGCAAGGAACAGCAGCAGACATCGAGGCGTCATACACCAGCAGCTACACCAGCCCGAGCTACTCAGAGTAGACCTATTAGGAGGGCCACAGGACAGTACCAGCAGAGGCACACACCTTATCAGAAGCCCACCTGCAACTTTTGCGGGAAGCGGGGGCATATCAGAGATGACTATCGACTTCGTTTGGGCTTATGTATGAGATATGGATCAGGACAGCACTTGGCCAGAGATTGTCCTGACCAGCAGGCTCTAGTTCAGGCACATCAGGCCCAGAGGCCCACAGCCCCAGCACCTCGTCCACCATTACCCCTACAGACAACACAGTACCACAAGGCCAGAGCTCAAGGCCCAGGACAGAACCATGGAAAGGCATTCTCTCTAGCTGTTGAGAATGTAGAAACAGAGGCAGAGGTTATAGTAGGTATGGTTTTAGTTGTATCTTTTCCTACTATTACATTATTTGATACTGGAGCCACTCATTCATTTATAGCCACTAGTTTTGCCACTAGACACAGCATTTCCATCACACCTTTAGCTAAAAATGTTAAAATCCTCACTGGAGGAGGAGTTGTACCTGTTAGTGGTATTTGTAGACTTTGTCCTGTAGTAATAAATGGTAGAGAGATAATGGCACGACTTCTTATATTTCCTATGCCGACATTTGATGTGGTTCTTGGAATGGACTGGTTGAGCCAGCATTTTGCTCTCATAGACTGCCATAAGAGAAGTATTATCTTTAGACCACCGAATGCAGCAGAGTTTGAGTTCACCAAAGAAGACGGAGAGAGTTGTGATGCACCCACATCGGGAACTCATATGATGATGTATGACACCCCTCAGCACCCTGTTATCACCAAGTTCGAGGATGTATTCCCCAAGGAATTGCCAGGACTGCCACCTGACCGAGATATTGAGTTTTCTATTGAGCTTATTCCCGGAGCCGAGCCTATTTCATCTCGAGTATATCGTCTGGCACCCAAGGAGTTGGTAGAGATAAAGACGCAGATTGATGACTTATTAGAGAAGGGATTTATTTATGCCAGTGCGTCACCATGGGGAGCACCCGTTCTTTTTGTGCCTAAGAAAGACGGGACAGTGCGCATGTGCATCGACTACAGAGCATTGAATGCAGTAACGGTGAAGAACAAGTATCCCTTGCCACGTATAGACGATCTATTCGATCAACTGAGTGGAGCAAAAGTATTCTCCAAGATTGACTTACGATCAGGCTATCACCAATTGAAGGTTCGGAAGGAAGACATTGCAAAGACGGTCTTTCGATCGAGGTATGGACACTACGAGTTCTTGGTCATGCCTTTCGGTTTGACCAATGCTCCTGCAGTTTTCATGAATTTAATGAACAAGATCTTTCACCAGTACTTGGACAAATTTGTAGTAGTCTTTATAGATGATATCTTTATTTACTCCAAGAGTCAAGAGGAGCATGAGCAACATCTACGAATAGTTTTGGGAACATTGAGGAACGAGAGACTCTTTACGAAGCTTAGCAAGTGTGATTTCTTTCTCAAGGATGTATCATTCCTTGGTCATATTGTTACGGGTGATGGTATATCGGTAGACCCAGAGAAAATCATAGCAGTCGAATCATGGCCCGCACCCACATCAGCTTCTGAGGTGAGAAGTTTTCTCGGACTTGCGGGTTACTATCGACGGTTCGTAGAAGATTTCTCTCGAATAGCGGGGCCTATGACTCGATTGACTTGCAAGGATCAGGAGTTTGTATGGACAGACGAGTGTCAAGCCGCGTTTGACGAGTTGAAGAAGCGATTGACCACAACACCGATCTTGACGCTACCATCAGGCTCGGAAGGATTTGTGATCTACAATGACGCATCCGGGAAGGGATTAGGTTGTGTATTGATGCAACACGGTCGTGTAGTAGCTTATGCCTCGCGACAGTTGAGAGTGCACGAGAGGAATTATCCGACCCCCGATCTAGAGCTCGCAGCGGTTATCTTTGCTTTGAAGCTATGGAGACACTACTTGTACGGCGAGAAGGTTGATATCTACACGGATCATAAGAGCCTCAAGTACGTGTTCACGCAGAAAGAGTTGAATATGCGACAGCGACGTTGGTTGGAGTTGATGAAGGATTGTGAGATCGAGCTTCATTATCATCCGGGCAAGGCTAATATCGTGGCAGACGCATTAAGCTGTAAGCCCATGGTACACTTTTTGACTACGCAGAAGGAATTGATTAGAGACTTGGAGTAGCTTGGTATTGAGGTAGTATTGCCTAGAGCAGACGACGTATTAGCCAACCTCCAAGTGCAAACATCATTGGTAGAGCGCATCAAGGCAGCATTACCTAATGATGCTAGATTTCGATGGATCAGAGAGAGGACCGAAACAGGAGAGCAGACAGGATTGAGGATACACCCCGATGGGACATTACGATGTGGTGATCGTATTTATGTTCCCAGTGGAGAGCTAAGACAGGAGCTGATGGCAGAGGCTCAAAGTTCGGCATATTCTATTCATCCCGGAGGAACCAAGATGTATCGTGACTTACGACAGTATTATTGGTGACACGGAATGAAGCGAGAGATAGCTCGTTTCGTTGCCAAGTACTTGGTATGTCAGCAAGTGAAGGCGGAGCACCAGAGGATGGCCGGATTATTGCAGCCGCTACCTATTCCTGAGTGGAAGTGGGAGCACATTACTATGAATTTCGTCACGAGTTTTCCTCGGAGTCCTAGGGGACGTGACGCAGTGTGGGTGATTGTTGATAGACTTACAAAGTCAGCCCATTTCTTACCTTTTAGAGTGGGCCAGTCGACAGAGGTATTGGCAGAGATGTATATGGAGCAGAATGTGAGATTACATGGTGTGCCAGTTAGTATTGTGTCGGACCGCGACTCGAGATTCACCTCGTACTTTTGGAGGAGCATGCAAGAGAGTTTGGGCACACGGTTGAAATTTAGCACTGCATACCATCCGCAGACAGACGGCCAGTCGGAGCGTACCATTCAGACGCTGGAGGATATGTTGAGAGCGTGCATGCTTGATTTTGGCGGTTCATGGGAGGACCATCTTCATCTTGTTGAGTTTTCCTACAACAATAGCTATCAAGCGAGCATTCAAATGGCTCCGTTTAAAGTATTGTATGGTAGGAAGTGTCGGTCTCCTGTTTGTTGGAGCGACATAGGAGAGCGACAGCTACAGGGCCACCTGCGAGCAGCGCAGGATCGTCAGAAGCAGTGGGCATATAATCGTCGTCGACCCTTGGAGTTCAAAGAGGGCGACCATGTGTTCTTGAAGATATCTTCCACTAGAGGCACGATTCGATTCGGAGGACGTGGCAAGTTGAGTCCAAGGTACATCAGGCCTTTCGATGTCTTGGAACGTGTTGGAGAGGTTGCCTATAGATTGGCCTTGCCACCGTCGCTAGAAGGAGTGCATGAAGTATTCCATGTATCTCAGTTGAGGAGGTACGTGGCGGACAACAATCATGTGCTTGATCACTCCGAGATCACAGTTGGACCGAGTTTGTCGTACGAAGAGCAACCTGTAGGTATCCTCGATCGCCGAGTGAAGGTGTTACGGAATCAATCTATTCTATTGGTTCACGTGGCATGGAAGCATCACTCGCCAGGGGAGTCTACTTGGGAGCGCGAGGACGACATCCGAACCCGCTACCCGCATTTGTTCGAAGACGAAGGTATGTCTTGCATTTTAAGCTCTTAAATTACTATTAATTCCCTTGCATTGCATTGGACCCCTCAACATTAGTTTAATTTCGAGGACAAAATTTTCTTTAAGTTGGGTAGGATGTAAACCCCCAATATTTTCTAATTATTTTAGTGTTTTTTTATTATTATTTTTATATTATTTGGAATTAATGAGATAATTGGTGTATGTACGTAATTATAGATGTATATAATATATGAATGTTTGTGTGCGTAATAATTTAAATACAACTAAATATAGCCTACAATTATTACAAATATTTTTGATACTCAATTACGATTTTTAGAATTTTTCTGGTGAATATATATATATATATATATTTATATATAAAATATATATATAAAATATATATATATATATATATATATGTGTGTGTGTGTGTGTGTGTGTGTGTGTGTGTGTGTGTGTGTGTGTGTGTGTGTATTGTTAGTTTAAAAAAATAATAATAATAACAGAACAGTGGTAGTCGGCCCATAGACCGACCACAGCACCTCTCCTAAGGAGAGGGAAAAGAATTAAGGAAAGAAAAAGAAAAGGAAAAAAAAAATATATTAACCACCCACTTAAAGTGGGCGGGCCCACCCAATTCCTATGCTTGATGCGTACAGCAGCAAGCTAACAAAGCTAAACCCACACCAACCCGTGAAAAGGAATATTGGGCCTTAGTGGTAATCCTATCAGTACTAGGTTTTACCCGAATTTTTTATATATATAACTTTTTCTACAAGCCTCAAAACCCTAGACTACCAAAATGAAAGTTACAGCTGATCATACCCCCTTCGCCCACGACTTCGTTTCACCAGCGACAGAGCTTTGTGCGCGACGAACGGAGCATCGGAAGTCAGCCCCGCATCACCCACGGAGCAGTTGAAGAAAAACCTGTTTTCTGTAACGGTAAAAACTGTTTTAAAAACGACAACTTGTCGGCTAATTTTCTTGCTGTACAGTAAAGTACTGTAGGAACTAATTGAAAAAATGTGTAGACAACATAACCACGATTAAAACGCAACCTTTAGATCTGTATTTCGATTTCTGTGCAAGAATTAAATCCGTGTTAAACTTGTGTGAAAAACTGTTTTCTAAATAGTAATTTTAGAAAATTTTCTCCGATACGACGTACGCCCCGACAAACCAGGCGACGTGGTCGTGCACTATATGCGTCGAAAGGCACGTATGGACGTTGCGGACATGTAGGAACTGACGGAACTCGGTTTCGTTGCGTGTGCGCGACGAAATCAACACATATCCGTCGAGATACCCCCGTATCGGCGTTTTGCAAACTTGCCCATAACTTCGTGTACAGTCGTCAATTCGAGACAAAACTTATGCCAACAGGTCCGAATCGAAATTTTGGTCCTGTGCGCCAAGTTTGGTTCGATTCTGAGAAGGTCGAATCGGAACCCCTTTTTGGCGGGCCCGCGACCCACTCAAACGGGCAAATTTGTACACGGCTCATCGGAATCCAAAACTGGACATACCGTTGAGTTTCTCTCCTCAACTGAAATCGTAGACATGTACTTTGACGACTTTAGAGACCATAAACTTCGACACGCGTTTCGGTGCAAAGCGGGTCCAACGACGGACATCATTTTGATCCGAAATTATGATTTTGCCCCTGTTCCAGAATTAGACTTTTGGACAGGCGTTTCATAGGTATATCTTTTACACCGAGTGCATTTTTGATGTTTGTTTCAGCGTCTGGAGTTGTTTGGAGACTGTGACATTTTTTGGCTGATATTGTGATTTCTTGGGCTTGCCACTTTGCACCATCAGGCAAGATACCTTGCCACCTTACTCTGTGGATTATTATATTCTTATTTTCAGTTGTTATTTTCAGCATTTTGTTTCGTGATATTTAAACTGTGCGTCCAAGTCACACTTGGGTGCAAGCGACTTTATCGGTCGTTTACCTCGCCTTATTTATTTCTCTTGCATTGACTTAGTCTAGTGACCACCCATTGATGTTGAGGTATAGGTATATCTCATACGGTCTTGACACTTGTTGTATCACGTGATGTGAGTCACATGTAGGACACGTACCCGTGTAGTCGGCTGGCCACTGATACGTATGGAGCGTGCGACGGATAGGGGTAACTGCCAATAGAATTGCATGCTAGAATACTTGGCGGTTACTAGAGGTACATGCCAGTCATGGAGATGATGATACTAGGTATTGGGTGGGGAGAACATTACCTGACGTATGGGCTTCGATTGCACTTCCCTTGTAACCCGGAAGCTCTGCTGGAGATACGGGTATGAGCCTCTCAGGTTGGCCACTGTCGTTTTTGAACATCATGCTCTTGGTCACTGGTGCCCAAGAGGGGACTATAGCGGATCCTATATTCAGCCAGGGCTCATGCGTCAAAGGAATATATCTCAAATGCATGTTCACAGTAGAATGGTCAAGAACCCGATTGCATGCATACCTTTTTCCTTATTATATTACCACAATTTATATGGCATGATGTTTTCTTGTATCTTGCTATGTCCCCTGAGGACCTGGTTATCTCTCCAGGTTTAGATAATTTTCCACAGGAGTACGGAGCGACATTGGAGCTATCCTACATTGATGACGAGGCAGTGCCTTTTGACTTCTAGTCTATTTCTTATCTGAGACAGTTGTAGACATTATTTTACATCTCTTTTCTTTCTATCTTTGCGGAGGTTAGACTCCGATCTTGTGAGACTATTTTTTATAGCTGTTTGGAGTGAGTATGTTCACCCGGCTATCTTTTGATACTCTGCTTTATTTTATTGGACTCTATTATCTTCTGTGTGAGCTGTGATGAGATTAGATATGTTATTCTGGCCTATGATTATTTTATTTACAGCTTATGTGCATATATGTGGATTCCATATATTGGAGTATTCTTCGTATATGTGCAGCTAGCATGTTCACGTACTCGGTCCTACGTATTTTGGGACTGGGGCGTTACATATATATATATATATATATATATATATATAAATAGTAAGAGAAAAAAAAAGAATAGGAAGTACTGTAGCCAAAGCTACAATACCACTCAAAACCTGACCCCCCTCGCGTAAACCTGAAGCCGAGCACTGTAGCGGATTTTCGTGAGAAATCCAAGCCCAAAAACCTCTAATTCTCCACCAAATCGAGTGAAATATTTTCCTATCAAATCCTAATTGAATTCTCCACCAGATTAGACCAAATTCGAATAAAAAACTTGATCAAATCCTATCTAAATTCGGATTTAAAATCCTATATACACGAAAAACCAAAAATTTGATTTTCTTCAAAATTCTCTCTTAATTCTCCACCGAACTTCGATTCCTTGTACCCGAGCTTCGTCGACAACCCTACGCAGCTACCTTACCGCCTGCACATCGCCGTCAACCGCCGTATCGCCGGAGAACGACGACAAATCGAACTGCGAAACAGAATACTCGGTTTCGTAAACGCTGTAAGGTACCCATCTTTTCGTCATGATTTCTTCATGCTCGTTTGTTCATTTTTGCTTCCACGAATTTCTATGCGAAGCCCAGATGACCCTCTTCGAGATCCTCCAGGTGGGTTTCAAATGACCCATCGACTAACTCAAAAAATCGAGACGAAGTTGAAGAAAAACCTATTTTCTGTAATACTAAAAACTGTTTTAAAATGACAACTTGAAGCCAAATTGTGATCTGCACATTAGAGTTTTGTAGAAACTAAATTCAAACAGTCAAACACAACATAAACAAGATCGCAACTCACCTGTTGGATCGAAGTTTTGATATATATGCAGGGAGTAATTCATTGTTGAAGTTGACGGAAAAACTGCCTTTAAAATATTAAATTTCAAAAAAATTTCCGATACGGTGTGCACCCCGACAAACCAGGCGACGTCGTCATGCACTATACGCATCGAAAGTCGCGTATGGATGTTGCCGACGTGTGAAAACTGACGGGACTCGATTTTGTTACGTGTGCGCAACAGAATCAGTGCGTATTCGTCGAGATACCCCCGTATCGACCTTTTGTAAACTTGGCCATAACTTCGTGCATGTTCGTCGGATCGACGCAAAACTTGTGCCATCAGGACCGTATCAATTTTTTGGTCCTGTATGTTAAGTTTGGTTCGATTCTGATAAGGTTGATCGGAAAGCAAAATTTGGCGGGCCCGCAACCCGTCCCAATGGGCAATTTTGTGCATGGCTCATCGAAATTCAAAATTGGACATACTGTTGGGTTCCTCTCCTCAAACCAGATTCATAGACATGTAGTTTGACGACTTTAGAGACCGTAGACATTGGCATGCATTTTGGTACAAAACGGGTCCAACGATGGACATCGTTTTGACCCAAAATTATGATTTTACCCCTGTTTTAGAATTAGACTTTTGAACAGACGTTTCCTAGGTATATCACTTAATTCGAGTACGTTCTTGATGTTTGTTTCAGCATCTGGAGCTATTTGGAGATTGTGACATTTCTATTGCTGACATTATGATTCTTGGACTTGCCACCTTCGCACCACCAGGCAAGATACCTTGCCACCTTACTCTGTGATTATTATATTCTTATTTTTAGTTGTTATTTTCAGTATTTCTTATTTATTGATATTATAAAAATATACGTCTAAGTCACACTTGGGTGCATGCGACTCTATCGGTCGTTTTCTTGCTTTTATTTATTTCTCTTGCATTGACTTAGTCTAGTGACCACCCATTGTTGATGAGGTATTGGTATATCTCATGCGGTCTCGACACTTGCTTTACCACGTATTGTGAGTCATATGTAAGATACGTACCCGTGTAGTCAGCTGACCACCGATACGTATGGAGCGTACGACGGATAAGAGTAACTACCAATAGAATTGCATGCTAGAAGACTTGGCAGTTACTAGAGGTTCATATCAGTCATGGAGATGATGATACTAGGCAATGGGTGGGGAGAACAATACCTGACGTATGGACTTCGATTACACTTCCCCTGTAACCCGGAAGCTCCATTGGAGATACGGGTATGGTTATCCTCTCAGGTTGGACACTATCATTTTTAAACGTCATGCGCTTAGGTCACTGGTGTCCGAGTGGGGACTATACCAGATCCTATTTATAGCCAGGGCTCATGCGTCGAAGGATTGTATCTCAACTGCATATTCACAGTAGACTGGTCAGGAACCCTATTTCATGCATCCCCTTTCCTTTTATATTATATATCACAGTTTATACGACATGGTATTTTCTTGTATATTGTTACGTCCCGCTGAGGACCTGGTTATCTCTCCAGGGTTAGACGACTTCCCGCAGGAGTACGAAGCAGCTTTAGATCTTGCATATATTGATGACGAGGCAGTACCTACTGATTTCTTGTTTATTTCTTATTTGAGACATTAGTGGATATTTTTTTTACATCTTTTCTCTTTATATTTTGCGGAGGTTGGACTTCGATCTTATGAGACTATTTTTATAGCTGTTTGGAGTGAGTATGTTCACACGACTATCTTTTGATACACTCATTTATTATTTGGACTTTATTATCTTCTGTGTTGAGCTATGATGAGATTAGATTATATTATTCTGGCCTTGATGATTTATTATACAGCTTATGTACGTATACGAGGGTTCCATATATTGGAATATTCTTCGTATATGTGCAACTGGCATGTTCATGTACTTGGTCCTATATATTTTGGGACTGGGGCGTTACATGTTTTTGTGGTGGCTCATGCAGGTCAAAAAATATTGTTGGATTACATGACTGTGCCCAACAAGCCTGCAAATAGGAATATAAATAGTATCTAATACAGAACTACTACCTCCTTTGACTTTCAACCTTTTTGAAACTTCCTTGATTATTTGATTTATCTCATATTTACCCTTTCCTAATATCGTCCTATTCTTCCTTGTGCCAACAATATGAATCTAAGAAGCGGACACACTTCTGCCTTGGCCCTCACATCTGGTGAAGAGGCTACCCCGGAGGGACAGAATCCTCCAATGACTCCGGTGACACCATATCAGCCAGGACAGTCACAGCCTACTATGATGCCGACGATGGTGCATCCAGAGATTATGGCACCCCTAGTCAGTCAGGCTGGATTAGACCACTACCGTGCCACCGGATGTACCACTTCCTCCACCACTACCACCACTATTCCCTCAGCAGTTTCCACCACAGTCAGGACCTCAGATGCCTCTACCACCGACGGATGTGAGCCCTACTTCCCAGTTTATGTATGCCATGATGCAGGCTCAGTGGCAGCAGACTGAGCTAATGAGACAGACTATAATGGCAGCATTGGCTAGACCTCCATCTCTACCTCCAGTACCAGCACCAGTACCGGCTCTACATCCTTATGAAAGCTCTATCAAGAATTTTACAGATATGAACCCCAAGGCCTTTAGAGGAACGAAGAAGCCACTAGAGGTGTCACAATAGCTTATTAGTATGAAGGAGCTACTGAAGGCATCCCAGTTGCCAGCTCGAGATTGGATGACAGCAGTGGACCTACTATTAGAGGATAATGCCCACCACTGGTGGAAGGCAAAAGAAAGACGATTAGGCGCTAGAATCACCTGGAAGCAGTTCTATGATCTATTCTATGAGAGATTCTTTCCCATCCATGTTCAAAACGGTCTATACGACCAGTTTCTTCACCTGAAGCAAGGGAATATGACAGTTGATGAGTATAACTCATAATTCAATCGCCTAAGTAGATTTGGTGTGGGACTGATCCCGACAGAGTTAGAGAAGGAAAGGAGATTCCATCATGGGCTTACACCAGAGCTCAAGTCTTATACGACTACCCAGTCTCGAGTCTCCCATTCAGCTGTCTTAGAAGAAGCTCGTGCTCAGGAGATTCTTCACAAGGAGCAGCAGCAAACACCGAGGCACCATACACCAGCAGTTACACCAGCCCGAGCTACTCAGGGAGGACCTATCAGGAGGACCACAGGACAGTATCAACAGAGGACTACACCCTACCAGAAGCCCACTTACCACTTTTATGGAAAGCAAGGTCATATCAGAGATGACTGCCGACTTCATTTGGGATTATGTATGAGATACGGATCGGGACAGCACTTGGCCAGAGATTGCCCCGAATAGCGAGCACTAGTACAGGCACATCAGGCCTTGAGGCCTACAGCTTCAGCTCCTCCAGCACCCCGACCAGCAGCAGGAGTACCTCGTCCACCATTATCTTCCCAAGGTGCACAGTACAACAAGGCCAGAGCTTAGAGTACAGGACAAAATTATGGACAGGCATTCTCGTTTGCCGTAGAGGATATAGAGACAGACGCAGAGGTCATAGCAGGTATGGTTTTAGTTGTTTTGTTTCCCGCCATTACATTGTTTGACACTGGAGCCACTTATTCATTGATAGCCACTAGTTTTGCCACTAGACACAACATTCCTATCACACCCTTAGCTAAAAATGTTAGAATCCTCACTGGAGGAGGAGTTGTACCTATTAGTGGTGTTTGTAGACTTTGTCCTGTAGTGATATGTGGTAAAGAGATAAAAGTGTGACTCCTTGTATTCCCTATGCCTACATTCGATGTGGTTCTCGGAATGGACTGGTTGAGCCAACATTTTGCTCTGATAGACTGCCATAGGGGAAGTATCGTCTTTAGACCACCAAATACGATGGAGTTCGAGTTCACCAAAGAAGAAGGAGAGAGTTGTGATGCACCCACATTAGGGACTCACATAATGATGCAGGACACCCCTCAGCACCCCGTTATCACTGAGTTCGAGGATGTATTCCCCGAGGATTTGCTAGGACTGCCACCTGATCGAGACATTGAGTTTTCTATTGAGCTTATTCCCGGAACCGAGCCTATTTCATCTCGAGTGTATCATCTGGCACCCAAGGAGTTGGTAGAAATGAAGACGCAGATTGACGACTTGTTAGAGAAAGGATTTATTCGTGCCAGTACGTCACCATAGGGAGTGCCCATTCTTTTTATGCCTAAGAAAGACGGGACAGTATGCATGTGCATCGACTACAGAGCTTTGAATGCAGTGACGTTGAAGAACAAGTATCATTTGTCGCGTATAGACGATCTATTAGATCAACTGAGTGGAGCAAAAGTTTTCTCCAAGATTGACTTACGATCAGGCTATCACCAACTGAAGGTTCGAAAGGAAGACATTGCGAAGACGGCTTTTCGATCGAGGTATGGACACTACGAGTTCTTGGTCATGCCTTTCGGTTTGACCAACGCTCCCACAGTTTTCATGAATTTAATGAATAAGATCTTTTACCAGTACTTAGACAAATTTGTAGTCTTTATAGATGATATCTTGATTTACTCCAAGAGCCAAGAAAAGCATGAGCAGCATCTACGGATTATTTTGGGAAGATTGAGAAATGAGCGACTTTATGCAAAGCTTAGCAAGTGTGAATTCTTTCTCAAGGAAGTATTATTTTTTGGACACATCGTTACTGGAGACGGCATATCGGTAGATCCTGAGAAGATCACAGCAGTCAAGGCATGGCCCGCTCCTATATCAGTTTCAGAGGTGAGAAGTTTTCTTGGACTTGCGAGTTATTACCGAAGGTTCGTAGAAGATTTCTCTAGAATAGCGGGGCCTATGACGACTCACTTGCAAGGACCAAGAGTTTATATGGATAGATAAGTGTTAAGCCGCTTTCGACGAGTTGAAGAAGCGCTTGACCACGGCACCGATCTTGTCACTACCATCGGGCCCAGAAGGATTTATGATCTACAGTGATGCATCCGGGAAGGGATTAGGATGCATATTGATGCAGCATGGTCGTGTAGTGGCATACGCATCGAGACAGTTGAGGGTGTATGAGAAGAATTACCCGACCCACGATCTAGAGCTAGCAGCAGTTATCTTTACTTTGAAGCTATGGAGACACTACTTGTACGACGAGAAGGTTGATATATACATTGATCATAAGAGCCTCAAGTACATGTTCACACAAAAAGAGTTGAATATGCGACAGCGACGTTGGTTGGAGTTGATGAAGGATTACGAGATCGAGTTACATTATCATTCGTGCAAGGCTAATGTTGTGGCAGACGCATTAAGCCGAAGTCCCATGGCACACTTCTTGACCACACAGAAGGAGTTGATTAGAGACTTGCAGTAGCTTGGTATTGAGGTAGTATTGCCTGGAGCAGATGGCATATTAGCCAATCTCCAAGTGCAATCATCATTAGTAGATCGGATCAAGGCGGCATTGCCCACGGATGCTAGATTTCGACGGCTTAGAGAGAGGACTGAGGCAGGAGAGCAGACAGGATTGAGGATTCATCCTGATGGGACATTGCGATATAGTGATCGTATTTATGTTCCTAATGGAGAGCTACGGCAGGAGCTGATGGCAGAAGCACACAGTTCGACTTACTCTATTTATCCCGGAGGAACTAAGATGTACCGGGACTTACGAAAGTATTATTGGTGGCACGGAATGAAGCAAAAGATAGCTCATTTCGTGTCCAAGTATTTGGTTTGCCAACAAGTAAAGGCTGAGCACCAGAGGATGATCGGATTATTGCAGCTGCTACCCATTTTCGAGTGGAAGTGGGAGCACATTACGATGGACTTCGTCATAGGATTTCCTCGGAGTCCTAGTGGACGAGATGCGGTATGGGTGATTGTTGATAGACTTACCAAATAAGCCCACTTCTTATCTTTTAGAGTGGGACAGCCCAAAGAAGTTTTGGCGGATATGTACATGAAGTAAATAGTGAAGCTGCACGGTGTACCAGTTAGCATCGTGTCGGATCGTGACTCGAGGTTCACCTCATACTTTTCGAAGAGTATACAAGAAAGTTTGGGTACGCATTTGAAGTTTAGCATGTCGTACCATCTGCAGGCAGACGGCCAGTCAGAGCGCACTATTCAGACGCTCGAGGACATGTTGAGAGCGTGTATGCTTGACTTTGGCAGATTATAGGAGGACCACCTTCATCTTGTAGAGTTTTTTTACAACAATATCTATCAAGCGAGCATTCAGATGGCTCCGTTTGAAGCATTGTATGGTAGAAAGTGTCGATCTCCTGTCTGTTGGAGCGACATCGGAGAGCGACAAATATTGGGACCCGAGTTAGTTTTGAGCACAGTGGAGAAGGTCAAGAAGATACAGGACCACCTGCGAGCAGCGCAGGATCGTCAGAAGCAGTGGGCAGATAATCGTCGTCGACTTTTAGAGTTCAAGGAAGGCGATCATGTGTTCTTGAAGATATCCCCCACTAGAGGCATGATTCGATTCGGAGGACGTTGCAAATTGAGTCCAAGATACATCGGCCCTTTTGATGTCTTGGAATGTGTTGGAGAAGTTGCCTACAGATTGGCATTGCCACCTTCATTAGAGGGAGTACATGATGTATTTCATGTGTCGCAGCAGAGGCGATACGTGGCAGACAACAGTCACGTGCTCGATCACTCCGAGATCACTGTTGGTCCGAGTCTGTCGTACCAAGAGCAAACAGTACGCATCCTTGATCGTCGAGTGAAGGTGTTGCGGAATCAGTCTATACCATTGGTTCGCGTGGCATGGAAGCATCACTCGCCAGGAGAGTCTACATTGGAGGGCGAGGACGACATTCGAAATCGCTACCCTCATTTGTTTGACAACCAAGGTATGTCTTGTATGTTGATTTTTAATTTTTTTTGCATTGCATTCGACCCTCCTACCTTAGTTTAATTTCGAGGACAAAATTTCTTTAAGTTTGGAAGGATGTAATCCCCCTACCTTTTAATATGGTGATTATTTAATTTACTTTGGAATTATAGTAATTTAGGAAATTTTATAGAATAATTGGTATAGATGTATATATTTGTAATTATGGTATTTATATTATTGATACTAAAATATATGAGTAGTATATATTTTTATTTTAATTAGGTGAGCAATATATTTCTATATTGAATTAATTGGGTGTTTAGTTTATAATTCTTTAATTTAGTCTATTTGCAATTTTTAGTAATTAAGGGAAACTTTAGGTATATATATATATATATAGTTAAACTTATATATATATATATATATATATATATATGTATATATATAAATATATATATATAAAGAGGGATCCGCACCGCAGCTCCGTGCGCACCCCTCGAGCGTCGTGCTAGCCCACGTAACAGGCGGGAGTACCGAGCGCCAGCTGTCCCTCCCCCTTACCTTCCCTCGAGGACTGACTGCCCCACGTGGCCTCTTCGCCCCCCTCGGGAGTCGCGTTGGTGCAACCCCATCTCAGGCCTCCACCCTGGGCGACTCCTGGCTTCCCCCTGGCGCCTGTACCGGGATGCGCCTCCCATTCATCGGCTGGCGTAGAAGAGTACGCCCTTCCCCTGTCGGCACAGCCAATACCGGTGTCCCTGCCGACTGGTCGCCCCCTGCTTCGAGTACCGTGCCGCTACTCCGGACGCGTGTGGGCTCGTCAGTATCCTGCCAGCGCCCCTCGGGAGGCGTGAAGGCACTTGAGCATGGAGCAGGTCCCGAGATCCAGACCCCATGTGGCCTGTCTTTCTCCTCGGCGCCGCGTTGACATCTTGTGGCGCACCCCCCTGCGCGCAGTGCTCTCCAAGGCTCCCTCTAAGTCTGCCACCTGGCTACTCCCTGGCGCAACCCACGGGTTGCGCCACTTATGCCTCACCCCCTCGGATTGTGCCACTCGTCCCTCGCCCCGCTCGGGTTGTGCCACCCGTCCTTTGCCCCCCTCCAGTCTTGTACCGCACCGTTCTGACGCACATTCCCCCCCGGCGGGCATGCCAACCCCCTTCCGTCCACCGCTCCCCTCCTTGGGAGGAACGCCACTCAGTCCTGGCGCAACCAGCCATGTTGCGCCCACCTTTCGTGGACTTTCCAGCAAGGCTCCAGCCGGGAGTCCACTGGCGTAACACAAGTCTTGCGCCGCTTCCATGGTGAGGCCCCACCCCGACCCACCAGGGATCGTGCGTCCCACCACTTTTGCGCCCGCGATGAGCGACGCACCCTTCCTCCTGTGCCCATCTGCCCGTTCACTGGCGCACTCAACGCATGGTGCCCCCTCTTTGGTCACCCTCGTGGCGTATCCCGCGTGTGGGGTTGGCTACTCGAGTTCATCGGTTCAGGCGTTACATTGTGTCAGACCCGTAGGCCAGGCGCCCCTGTCATCCCTGGCGATTGACGCCCCTCCCCCCGGCCTCATTGGCAGGGCACACCTTAATGTCCCCCCGGTATTTGCTGCTCTGTCGCCCCTGACGGCCCCACCCTCCTGATATGCGCCCCTTGGCGCACGGCATTATCCAGCGTTCTTTGAACCATTCCCGGCAGCTTCCTCTGTTGGAGCTGCTATCGAGCAGGAGAAGTCCCCTCTGTTCGCAGCGACTGCCTGTCCCCCCTCGTCCATCATTTTCCCCCCGTTGAACCAATAGGGGACTCTCTTCCCGAGGACCGCGGGCAGACCTCCTTCTCCGCTAGCCACTCCCCCTCCTCCATTCCCGGGCACCCCGCCACATCAGATTTTTCCCGTTCTGTGCCTCCCTCCGGAGGCTCCTCTCACTCGCCCATCCCTAGTACGGTGGTCCCCCCAAGAACTCAATCCTATGTCGAGGTTCTCCGGCCAGATGGAAGCACTTACCCCATCCGGCAGCAGAGATTCAGCTTCCAGACGTTGTTTTCTCGCCTCCTCCCGTCGAATACCCTATCCGTGTCCCTTTCGACGCGGTAGAGATTTCCTCCCTTTCCACCCCCTTCAATAAAACGTTCGTCCTCAAATTCGGATCCGGATGCCCGAAAATCCCTTTGGTCATCGAAACAGTCGCCAAGTAGGGTCTCTCTGCAGCCTTTCGGGTCGCTCCGCTCGACCCCAAGCACATGCTTCTACACCTGTCATCAGGATCAGACTACACATTAGTCTGGGCCAAGGGCACTTCCAAATTTGATACTCAAACCGCCAAAATTGTCAAATGGTCTCCTAACCTCAATCCAAAAGTCGAATCGACTATCATATCCACATGGATCACCCTCCCCAACCTGCCCCTGGTCTGCTTTCCCGCAGCAACCCTCAAAAGGATAGCCAGCTCCTTTGGGACCCTGGTAGCCATCGCAGAAGAAATCTGCAACCTTTCCAAATGCCACTACGTGAAGATATGTGTGGAACTAGACCTCGCGAAAGATCCTCCCAAACTTATAGAAATTTAGCTCGGAGACCAAACATACCGCCAGACGCTGGTCTATGATAACAACATCATCTTCTGTAATCACTGCCAGAGGAGCGGACATTCCAAGTAGCAATGTTACTGGGCCCACCCAGAGCTTAAGAAGATTACCACGTGCATCCCGCGTGCGCCGGCTGCTCAACGGGCCCCAGAATTTGAGAATCAGACTCAGCCCCCCAACCCCAACCTTCGGATGGAAGTCACTTCACAAACGTCTTATTCCCGGCCGAACTCCACGACCAGCTCCGCTATCGTGCCATACAATCCTCCTACTATCTTACTCAACAACGCCTTTGCTCTTCTCACTCTCTCCACTACCAATAGTGCCCCCGATCACTCCAGAGAACCCTCCGTACCCGCCCTCAAAGCAGCTAACCAGCCAGATTCCCTACCTCACTCAGACATTGCCAGTGATACCACCGCACAATCCACCTCCTCCACCCACAATCTTTCAAGGCACATTATTCCTTCCCCTGTTGAGGACTCTCTCTATCTCCCTCTCCCCTCATGCCGTCCTCAGTGGCCAGGAAAGGATCAGACGGAGTGCCGCCCTGAGCAGAATTCAGACCCCCGATCCCTAGTCACTATTCCAACCAATTACGCTGCAGAGGCGATTACACCCTCGACAGTTGCTGGGCCTCTAAAGCCACCCCCCCTCAAACATCGGATGCGTAACCCAACATGAACCCCTTCTTAACCGACAGATTCTGGCAAGATATAGAAGGGGACGTTCCAGACTGTGACCACTCATTTCGCACCGAGGCAGGAATTGCTGATCCAGCTTTCTCAGGCAGGTTCTGGCAAGCCAAGGAAGCGAGCTTCTTGGACCAGGGCAATCCCCTATGCTTCCTGGAAGACAATGATAATGAGCCTATTTCCTTCTGGACATATATCAGTAATGGGGCCATCAGTGCCCCTGGAGCCAATAAGCCCACTTCCACACCCACAAAAAAAATCTCCAAAAATAATAAGAACAAAAACAATCAAAAGCAACAGACGGCCATGATAACTAGGTCCACCATAAAGCTTAATCTGTCCACCCCCACTACCTCATCAAATGCTTAATATCATCTCCTAGAACGTTAGAGGGCTTGGAAACAAACCGACGCTGAATAGAATCCTCAGCCTCAAAAAAACCAATAGAATAGACCTTCTAATCATTATCGAACCAAAAATACCCTATAGAAGAATCAGAGCCACTCAACTCAAACTTGGATTCCCCCATGCCATCTACGGATGTAATGACATCTGGATCTTCTTCGCGTCGAATTCAGATTTGGCATTATAAAAGACTCGTCTCAGGCCTTATCTTGTTGGGTCGAGCATCCGAACCTCAAGTCCCATTCCATCCTTTCCGCTGTTCATGGTAGCTGTGACATCCAGGAATGACGTTCGCTTTGGGATGACCTGTTGGATGCCACCTTACCCTCCCCAGACCTCCCGTAGCTCTGCATCGGAGACTTCAACATGGTGTCTTGCAGAGAGGAGAAATCCGGGAGTCGTACGCCGCCACAGCCTGCGATGGACGATTTCAACTTTATCTTCCACGGAAACCTAACCCCCATCCCCTCCACGACAGTGCATTCACCTGGTGCAACATAAAAGAGGGCCAGCGACGGCAATACTCCCATTTAGATCGGGCGATGGTCAACGACAGATGGTCCAACATGGGCCTGATCACCCACCTCTCTGAATTAAATGCCACAGAATCAGACCACTCTTCCCTGCTCATCAAGATTAGCGACAACCACATCAGCACTAAAAAAGCTTTCCGCTTCCTCGACTTCTGGCATCATCACCCGCAATTCCAGATTATAGTCCATCGTGCTTGGAACTCCATCTCCATCCTTGATCCAATGGCTCGGATGGCGAAAAAATTGAAAGCCACCCGTAAGGCCTTAACGTCCTAGAGCAAGCAGGCTTTTGGAGACATCTTCCTGGCTATCAAGGTGGCGGAGGACGACGTCACTCGCGCTGAGTCCGCGTTCGCCATTCACCGCTCTTCGAATGCCCGTGCCTCGCTCAACCTTACCAGAGCCCTTCTCAAATCCAGGCTTAAAGTTGAAATGGAATTCTGGAAGCAAAAAGCCAGATTGACCTGGGACACCGAGGGTGACCGGAATACCAGTTTCTTTCATGCATGTGTCAAAGGTCGCAGAAATAAATTAAAATTACATCGGATATATGACAACAATGGTGCCCTGGTGGAGGACCAAGTCGGCATTCAGGCGGCGGCGGAAAACTTCTTCCATAACCTTTCTCTAAAGAATCGGTCGTTAAAGACGCCGCTCTCCTGTCCGAGATCCCATCCCTCATCAGTGACATTGAGAATGAGACCCTGTTGGCTACTCCCACGGAGGAGGAGATCAAGGAGGCAGTCTGGTCCATTAACGAACACAGTACTCCCGGGCCTGATGGCTTTAATGGTGTCTTCTTTAGAAGCTGTTGGGACATCTTAAAATCCGACTTATTGGAGGCTACAATTGCCTCTTTCCAAGAGAAAAGATATCCCAACTCCATTTCTTGTGCCAACATCATTCTCATCCCCAAGAAAGACAACCCGAAAACCTTCAAAGACTTCTGTCCTATCAGTCTATGCACCTTCACCAACAAGATCATATCGAGGATCGTCGCCAACCGGATGTCCAATATCCTCCCCAAGATCTTCTCCTAGGAGCAAAGCGGATTTGTCCAAGGCCGGAACATAACAGACAACATTCTCCTCACACAAGAGATGATCACATATATGAAGTTCCTATCCAAAGGGGGGAACGTCGCTATCAAATTGGACATGGAGAAGGCATACGACCGGCTGGACTGGCAATTCATGATCTGGGTCTTCAGGGCTTTCGGCTTTTCCGAATTATGGATAGACATTATTTTCAGATCCATTAACAATGCGTGGTTGTCCACCGTCATCAATGGCCAGGATGCAAGATTCTTCTGATCCAGTCACGGGGTTAGACAGGGGGACCCCCTAGCCTCCACTATTTTCATCATTACGGCTGAAGCTTTCAGCAGAAGTCTTAATAGCATGCCCAGAATGTCTGGTTTCCACCACTTCCATACCACCACGGGCTGTTCGCTGATCACTCATCTGGCGTACGTGGATGACGTACTCATCTTCTCCTCCGAAGACTTCAGATCTATCGAGGTAGTCCTAAGTACGCTAGATCGGTACACCAGATGCTCCGGTCAGTGCGTCAACAACAATAAGGGTGTCATCTATACCCATCACAACGCTGACAGATCCCGTTCGGCTGTGCTCTCCAATATGACCTCATTCACTACGGCCTACGTACCCGGCTTTCCTGTACTTGGGTTGCCCGCTGGTGTAGGAAAGACGAACTCGGGTATTTACGAGCACCTTGTCGACAAGATTCGTAAACTGATCGCGGGATGGCACAACACAACTCTTTCGCCTGGGGGCAAGATGATCCTTATCAAACACGTCTAGTCTTCTATCCCGTTGTACACCTTAGCCGTCTGCTCCCCGCCCAAGAAGGTCCTCTACTCTCTAGAATCCCTATTCGCCAAGTTCTTGTGGGGTCACAACGACGGTAAGGAAAAACATCACTGGGCCAGCTGGGGCACCACGGCCAAACCCATAGCAGAAGGAGGTCTGGATTTAGCAGACTTGCACACATCGTGGACGCATGCTCTATGAAGCTGTGGTAGAAATTGCGATCGGAGAGCTCGGTATGGACGAGATTTATGAGAGCTAGATACTCCAGATTCACCCATCTGAAGGAGGCGGGCACCAACAACAGATCTTCAGCGTCGTGGCGTCGTATAACTCGGGACCGAAAATATGCTGAACCGTTCATCCGTCTTCGGTTGGGCGACGGGCGCTCATCGACCTGTCTGGAATGGTGGCACAGTGCAGACACCATCCAGCCCAACGTCCGGACTCTACAGGGATGCCAAATTAGGGATATTTGGGAGGAAAGGTCCGGATGGATTTGGGAGAGGGTCAGAGATTGGCTCGGGCAGCAGGCGGTCGACGATCTCATTGCCGCTAACCTGCGGGTCACTAACACTTCCGACTCATAGAGTTGGACCCCTAACTCGTGCAAATCTTTTATGCTGGCTTCCGCTAGAATCATAGCTAGAGGCAGTGGCGTATCAAACACCACGTCCGCTAAGTTTTGGTATTCTTACATCCCCACTAAATGGTCTATCTTATCTGGCGCGTATTACGCCGGAAGTTACCGACGGACGACTCAATCAAATCTATCGGATTTAGCTTCGCTTCTAGATGCCACTGCTGCGAGGAGCACACTTCGGAATCGGTAGAGCACATCCTTTTTTTGGCGAGCTGGCGGCTCAGATATGGCTCAAGCTTCACATTAGACTTAACCTTGTCCCTCCAACTGGGGGCTTCTACGATCTCCTATCTAGATGGAGCTGCTCCCACGGACATCAGATCGTCGTAGCCGCTGGTATTTGGGTCTTATGGAAGAACAGAAACAAATTCAGATATGAAGGCCGTCAACTCACCCCTCCCCTATTATACAGAGAGGTTATCAGGCAGAGTCTCAAAGTTAGGAGGCGCTGCTCACACGCCCCCAACACTTTCTGGGAGACCCTTGCTTAGGCTCCTTCCCGATTTTTCGTGCTGCTGCAGTCAGTTTTCGTCAAGACCCGGTCCCTTTTTGTACGCGTACTGCACAGTTTGTTTTCTTTTGCTCTTGTCGCGTTGAGCGCGCTTTCTTGTATAGGCTTCGGCATTTTGCGCCTATTACTTCAATTAAGTTTCGGTTCCTTATATATATATATATATATATATATATATATATATATATATAAGTAGTAAGAGAAAAAAGAAAAGAATAGGAAGTACTGTAGCCGAAGCTACAGTACCACTCAAAACCCGACCCCCGTCGCGTAAACCTGAAGCCGAGCACTGTAGCAGATTTTCGTGAGAAATCCAAGCCCAAAAACCTCCAATTCTCCACCAAATTGAGTCAAATCTTTTCCTATCAAATCCTAATTGAATTCTCCACCAGATTAGACCAAATTCGAATAAAAAACTTGATCAAATCCTATCTAAATTCGGATTTAAAATCCTATATACACGAAAAACCAAAAATTTGATTTTTTTTTTAAATTCTCTCTTAATTCTCCACCGAACTTCGATTCCTTGCACCGGAGCCTCGTCGACAACCTTGCGCAGCTACTCCGCCGGCTGTACGTTCCCGTCAACTGCCGTATCGCCGGAGAACGATGACAAATCGAACCGCAAAACAGAACACTCGGTTTCGTAAACGCTGCAAGGTACCCATCTTCTTGTTCTGATTTCTTTGTGCACGTTCGTTCATTTTTGCTTCCACAAATTTCTATGTGAAGCCCACATGACCCTCTTCGAGATCCTCCAGGTGGGTTTCAAAATGACCCATCGACTTACTCGAAAAATCGAGATAAAGTTGAAGAAAAACCTGTTTTCTGTAATACTAAAAATTATTTTAAAACGACAACTTGGAAGCCAAATTGTGATATGCACATTAGAGTTTTATAGAAGCTAAATTCAAATAGTCAAACACAACATAAATAAGATCGCAACGCACCTGTTGGATCGACGTTTCGATATATGCAGGGAGTAATTCACTATTGAAGTTGACGGAAAAACTGCCTTTAAAACATTAAATTTCAGAAAATTTTCCTGATACGGTGTGCGCCCCGACAAACTAGGCGACGTGGTCATGCACTATATGCATCGAAAGGCACGTATAGATGTTGCCAACGTGTTGGAACTGAAAGGACTTGATTTTGTTGCGTGTGCGCGACGGAATCAGTACGTATCCGTCGAGATACCCCCGTATCGACCTTTTGCAAAGTTGGCCATAACTTCGTGCACGTTCGTCTGATCGACGCAAAACTTATGCCATCAGGACCGTATCAATTTTCTGGTCCTATATCCCAAGTTTGGTCAAATTCTGAGAAGGTTGATCGGAACGCCAAATTTGGCGGGCCCGTAACCCGATCCAACGGGCGATTTTGTGCACGACTCATCGGAATCCAAAATTGGACATACCATTGGGTTCGTCTTCTTAAACCGGATTCGTAAACCTGTAGTTTGACGAGTTTAGAGACCGTAGACATTGGCACGTATTTCGGTGCAAAATGGCTCCAACGGCGGCATCGTTTTGACCCAAAATTATGATTTTGCCCCTGTTCTAGAATTAGACTTTTGGACAGGCATTTCCTAGGTATATCACTTGTTTCGAGTACGTTCTTGATGTTTATTTCAGCATCCGGAGCTGTTTGGAGATTGTGACATTTCTATTGCTGACATTGTGATTCTTGGACTTGCCACCTTCGCACCACCATGCAAGATACCATGCCACCTTACTTTGTGATTATTATATTCTTATTTTTAGTTGTTATTTTTAGCATTTCTTATTTGTTGATATTATAAAATTGTGCGTCCAAGTCACACTTGGGTGCAAACAACTCTATCGGTCGTTTTCTTCTTTTATTTATTTTTTTTGTATTGACTTAGTCTAGTAACCACCCATTATTGATGAGGTATTGGTATATCTCATACGGCCTCAACACTTGCTTTACCACGTGTTATGAGTCACATGTAGGACACGTTGTTTGTCATTGATTGTCGTAGAACAGAACAATTTTACAGGAGGACTAAACTTTGACTCACAATTACAAACTCGCTTGTACAAAAGTGAGCCTAGGAACAAAACCTAAGAATAGCAATCTAAATACAATTGTTTAGTTTAGATTCTGGGGAATGATGGTAGAGGCTCGGGAAAGTGCTATTAACTCTGTCTTACTCCTTGGACGATCGAACGCAACCTTGGCTCCGGTGAAGAAATGCTCTCTGTATGTATGTGTGTCTCTGTCTGTGTATGCAAGGGAATAGCATCTTGCTATTTATAGGAATTCATGAGGAATGGGGTGTACAACCACGTGGCTAATTTTGGGCCACACCCTTGTAACTGTGCCTCGAGACTCGGAATATAGTAGTCAGTTGGGGATTGGTTGAGGTTGATCATGATTTGTTTGTTGCACAAAATCTGAGCGGTCGAGACTTGGTCAATTTCTGCAATGTGTCTCGACTGTTACTCTGTAGCGGGCCGCATGAAGGATGTATCCTGGCTGAGCCGCATGAGGGACTGTCTCATGACCGAGCCGTATGAAAAATGTCTCATGACCGAGCCGCATGAAGGACGTCCCATAGCTAAGCCGCATGAAGAATGTCTCCTGACCGAACCGCATGAAGGACGTCTCATAGCCGAGCCGCATGAGGAATGTCTCATAACTTAGCCGCATGAAGGTCATCTCATAACCGAGCCGCATGAGAGATGCTTCACGTCCGAGCTGTATGAGAGTTGTCTCATGACTGACCCACATAAAGAGTGTCTCATAGGCGATCTTCTTTGGAACTGTACACTGTGCCGGATATCATGATGATTATCTCGTCTTTTTAGGAGCATGTCACGTCTCGTCTTCATGTTAGAGCTGTCATCTTTGTCAGAGTTGTCACTTTTGTGTCAGAGTAATTATGGCCAGCTACATAGAGAGATATTTATTGCTTAGGCTGATTTCGAACCGCATAAGCCCCCCCCCCCCCCGCTGCTTTTGGGCCGCATGAAGCTTTCTGAGCCGCATGAAGCTTTCTGGGTTTTGTTGAGCCGCATAAAGCTCTCTGGGTTTTGTTGAGCCGCATGAAGCTCCCTGAGTTTTGAGTCGAATGAAGCTTCATGTTGATTTTCGGGCCGATAAAAAATCTCATCCTTTTCTATGCTTCTACAAGACCCCCTTCAAAGTTTTTAATTTGTAAAAATTGAAATACTTTGAATAAAAAGCATGGGTATGTCCTTGGGAAGCGTCAAGACCGCATAAGCTCTTTATGCCGCATAAGCTTCTCTGACCGCATATCGGCTTCTTGCCACGTGGGCGTCTCTTTACTTCGGCATTAATTTCTTTTCATTTGCTTTGATGATTTAAAGCCGTCTTTTGGATAGAATCCCAAGAGTCGGCATTAATTTTTTTTGATTTGTTTTGATGATTCAGAGCCATCTCTTGCATGAAAGGGGATAGAATCCCAAGAGTTGCCTTTATCCTTCGGCCAGTACAAAATTCGAAGCGGTGTCTATCTATTCACACGCCCTTGCCAGCCTATAAGTACGAGCAGTTTGAGGAGAGAGGTTCTTTCCTTCCTTCTTCAATCTTTCTATTGCCCTAGTCACCGCTTCTCTTCTTCTCTCGATCATTCATGGCTCCCAAGGCTTCTTCCAGCGCTGCAGCGAAGGGCAAAGGACTTGCTTCCTCGTCGAACACGGCGAGCTCGACCCATACTGATGTTTATTCTCCTATTAGCGGTAAGTACGATGAGAAGAAACTGTATTAAACCAAACCCTAACTACAATGGCTATGTCGCATGTTTTATGTGTGGGCATTTCTCTGTTATATATCGACATAGTTGATGCTCTTTTCGTCTTCACTGAACTGTTCAAGTTCTGTGTGATGGATCTGCATGAGCTGTTCCATATGGGCCGCATGAATGTCCCATGACTGAGCCGTATGAGAGGTGTCTCATGATCGAGCCGCATGAGAGATGTCTCATGACCGAACCGCATGAGAGATGTCCCATGATCGAGCCGCATGAGAGATGCTTCATGACCGAACCGCATGAAAGATGTCTCACGACCAGCCGCATGAGAGATGCTTCATGGCCGAGCCGCATGAGAGATGCTTCATGGCCGAGCCGCATGAGAGATGCTCCATAACCGAGCAGCATGAAAGATGCTCCATGACCGAGCCGCATGGGAGACGTCTCATGACCGTATAAGCACCTTATGGACTGGGCCGCATGAACGCCCACCAAACAGAGCCGTATAAGCTCGGCAAGTATTAAGTGGTTTTCTCTGGCTATCTTCTGACTTCTTTTT
>JANAVB010006132.1:0-37500 GCA_029216955.1 Iris pallida | reverse complement strand
TCACTGTAAAATTTTCAACAGGTCCAGTCAGGACGGGAGCGAGCACATATCTCTCAACAGTTCATAGCAGGTTAGGAGTATAAATCATGCAATAGAGTAAAATACAGGAAGTGCTGAAAAGAAGTACAAGTAAAATAGAAGATTTTGTAACTGAAAGTAAATACATGATAGTAAAGACTGTAAGTGGCTACATGATTTAGAGTACAATATGGTTATGTAAACGGCTTAGGGGCACATGAATACAAATAAGAGGCACATTTATACAACTACTGGGGATAATGATCACATAACCAATTCTACTCACTCCGTCCCAATTAATACACAAGGATCCATTCAAGTTACGTTATAAGCACATGAATACAGCTAAGGATACGTGAACTCATGTATGAGTTGTACATGAGGCACGTGATAAAGCACATGAGAACATGTAAAAACATGAACTAGTACGAGTACAAGGAGTACCTGATGCACATGATAAAGTACATGAACATAAAATACCCGATACACCCGTAGAGGGATAACATCTCAGGAAGGGATCCATATAGTACTAATCCATGAAAATACGTGTCAACATCATGTAAAGTAATCTAGAGCAAGAATATAGTCCAGATAAGTATGAAAAGATAAGAAAATGTACTCGCCTGCTAACTGAATGTCCAAGATGAAAGTACTATCCAGGAGTGGTGTCTGGCTCCTATTAGAATAGCATAAGTCACAACAAGTCCAGAATAGTAATAAGATGTACTACGATGCATACTACATGAATCTAGGTCAATCTTGACCAAAGTCAACTCTTGGTCAACTCTGGTCAACCCTAGAAGTCAAACTAGGTCAACCAAGTCAAACCTAAGTCAAACTAGTCTACACTAGGCTAACAAGGCTATTCTAAGTCTAACAAGACTACACAAGTCTAATCTAAGCTCACTAGCCAAGCAAACACAATCATCGGCCATAGGCTAAGAGACAAGGCCATGGGCCAATAGACAATACCATATTCAATATCTATATCTAAAACAATACATATATACATACCACACAATCTAATATAGGATATCTATATTGATATATATATATATATTATATTATATATATATTATATATATATATATATATATAGGATATATATATATATATATATATATATATATATATATATATATATATATATATATATATATAAAAAAAAAAAAAAAATATATATATATATATATATAGGCTCCTATTCACATATTAGATACATACAAATATGACAATGTATAGATATATATATATAATCTAATATGTGAATAGGAGCCTATTATATATATATATATTATATATATATATATATATATATATATATATATATATATATACACACACACCACATTGATGTGTGTGTACAATATAACTTAGAATATATACCTATAGGCTAATATATGTATACAATACAACACTATATGCCAATACCTATACATATACATATGTAGAGAGAGGGACACATGAACATGTGTCCAAGTGTATGTGTGTGGTGTGTGTGTCATGAGGATGAGTGTCAAGAGAATGAAGGTGTGAGATAGTGAACCTGGTGCATGCTAATATGTGTGTGTGAGTGAAGTGAGGCAAATTACATAAGTGTGTGTGTCGATAAATATATGCGTGAAAACATAATAGTTAACAAGGGAAAAACAAGTGGGAAAACAGTGAGGCCAATTAGTGAGAAAACAATGAGGAAAATAGTGAAAACAAACTCAGATTTACATAGGAACACCTCTAATTCCCAGTTAATGTACAAACCTAAAAATCAGTTTACAGTTCTTAATATCAGTCCAATAGGAACACAAAAACAGTTTAAAACTCACTTAAAACATCATCCAATCTCAGTTTATCAATTTCAGGTTTCAAACATTAACCAACAGTTCACAGAATACCAAAATCAGTTTACAGTCCCCCCTAAACCATTCTCAGATTTAAATATTAATCAAACAGTTCAAAAACTCATGATAACACATAAAACCAATTAAACAGTCCCCACATTGAAATCCCAGATTTTGAACCCAATCCTCATCAAATCAAACCCCAATTCAACATACCATTAGATAACATAAGGTGTACATATTAGATGTTAAAAACCATGCAATTAACAGTGTGTTCAGGTTAAAATGACTGACACAATCGGATTATGAAATCTGGGACCAAACAGAAAATAACTGATACTAAGTAAATCAGTAAATAGGGGAAAAATGAGAATCAACATTGAAAATCGAGCTAAAAACCCAAAACAGTGGTTGGTAATATGGAAACACATTGCACACGTGTCATGTGTTGAGTTTGTGTCCACCAAAGTGGACACAAACGTGTCCAATCAAATCGAGATACAAAACAGGAGAAACTGGACATAGTGTAACAGTAAGCAGTGTGCACGTGTTCACAGTATCCGTGCACACTCGACACAACGCGACACAAGCCACGTGGTCGTGTCCACGTTTCAACCTAGTATAGGGCTAGGGCTAGGACACCCTGCCACGTGTCCACGTCGCGTGTACGTGACACAAGACACGCGTATCTGTGAGACCCATCTCACTGTATCAGTATTTTATACGGATACATATTTATTTGAGCCGTATTTCGTATTTCTCGATTTGTGTGATATTTTAAAATTTTCCAAGATATAGGAATTTCATGACTTGGTTTAACTTGGATTTGGTTTTATTGGGTTTGGTTTAACTTTGACTTGGTTTGGTTTAGTTTGGTTCTTTACGAGATGAGGTGTATGGTTTAGATTGAGTGGAGAGGAATGAATGGTGGAGATTGCTTGGGCTTGTTATATAAGCCACCTACCACTCTCTCTCTCCTCCATTATTTTCTTTTTCATTCCATCTTCATCTTCTTCCTCCAGCCCAAGGCAAGTACACCTTGCCGAACCTTGAACAAATTTATTTTTGTTTGTTCCATTTCTTCCTTGCATGATTCTAAGCATCTTTAGAACTTGAAATTTTCGGTTTTACCGAGTGGATTGTTGTAGATCTAGCTTTGTGGTATTTTGATTTTCCTGGGTTTTGATCTGTCAAACTTGTATATTTTTGCTAGTTGATGGTTTCATGTTGTAGAGAATTTATTCTACCCCGAATTGACCTATGGAAGTCCGAATTTGGACTCTGGTTGGAAGTTTGGTGGTATGGAGAAGCCATGGCATTTTCTATGAATTTTTTCTCAGTTGGCAAATGTGCTGCTTGCATTTTGTTTCAGCCGCAGGAGTCTTGCCTAGCCGCATGGGCATGGCAGCATTAAATATTTCTAACATGATGGCACTTAATAGCAAGCAATTAGTTTTGCAGGTATTATTAATGCAATATTAAAAGTCAGCCGCATGTGACATTTGGTTGTAGCCGCATGAGCTGAAATAATAGATGCATTAAATAATGCATGGCCTTGGGTCTCCAGCCGCATGCTTATTCACTGCATTATAATAATGCATTATCATTAGGCCAGCCGCATGACCCATTGGAGGAATGCAATTAATGCATTCATACTTGAAATGTATTTTTCCATGCATAGCCGCATTGGCATAGGAAGGAGAGAATTAATGCATTCATTCTTAAATGCATATATTTTATGCATTTTCCTTAAGACATTTTCTAAGCCAGCCGCATGAGAAGTCCCTACTCATATTTGAATGTATTATAATAATACATGGAATAGAGCCTCATGCCTTCCTTACTATTAATGCATTAAATGCATTATAATAATGCATTGCAATAACCAAGCATTAGTAGCAGCCGCATAGGCTTCTGAGGGTTAAATGCTTATTGCATTTAAGTCCTATATTTATTAGTTAATGTTTCATGCACTTTAGTCCTCTATAAGTATTACTTTTATGCATTTTAGTCCCTTAATGCATTTAAGTCCAAAAGTGAGCTGCATAGGCTCTGATAGTTTAAATGCCTTATTGCATTTAAGACCTATCTAATGCTTTATTGTATTTAAGACCCTACTTTATTACTTAAAGTTTATGCAATTAAGGCTTTAATAATTGTATTTAATGCTTTAAATGCTCTTCCTTGGCATCAACCGCATGGCCATTATTTCTTTTTATTATTTGTTGTACTTTCATGCAAGCAAATGTGAGGGTGAGCCGCATGGACATTTATAGCATTAGCAATTGCTTGATGCAGAGCCGCATAGCCTTTGGCCATTAAATATTATTTTCTTGCCTGTTGTATTTTTGCATGAAATCTAATGTGAGCCGCATAGGCTTCCTTCCCCACTATCTAATATTTTGGCCACTGAGCCACTCTTTTACTGGCAGTCATCATTTTATTGTTGGCCACGTGCCCTTTTTCCACTGTTTTGCTTGCAAAGTGGAAGCTTGCATTCATTATGGGTCCCACTCTCTTTGTCTTTTTTGATTGCGGAAATGTTTCTTGCTGGCATTTAATTTTGGAGCCGCATGGCCTCCCACCCATCTTGGCCGCATGGCCCCTTTTTGTTATTTTCTGGCCGTATGGGTGGCCTCCCACTCTCTATGACCGCATAATTGTTCTCCCACTTTTGGACCGCATGGGTCCCACTTTGATTGTTTAAATGTTTTATTTGCCTGAATTGTGGTCAGAATTTCTTCCCACTCCCAACATGAAAGTTGTAGAGTTTTTCATTGACTTCAAGAATATATTATTATAAATATATTATTGTTTAATTGTGCAAGTATTTTACTTCTTTGATAAATGACTTGACACGATAGTGACCCGGGTGGGTGCACTCTTGACCATGAACTTGACATGATATCTTGACATGATATCTTGAAATAATAAATAAGAATGACTTGATAGTGGCCCGTCGTGGCACACTCTTGATAAGTAATAAGAATGACATGATAGTGGCCCGTCGTGGCGCACTCTTGACAAGAATTAATTAGTATTCTGACACCGTGGGTGTTTTATTGAATGTGCTTGTATAAGCTACCGTCAAGTCTTGCATCATGTCTAGGACATGAATTCCTGATTTTCCACGGTCAGGGATTCATATTGAATCTGGCTAGGTTAATGACTAGATTGATCAAGTAGTTCATGGAGAGACTTTTCCAGTTACCTGTTGCCCCATTGACCCCGGCCTTATATATACATGGGATTTGTTGCTATCCGTTGAGATGAGCGCACTTCCAGCCCGCCGTCGAGTGTGGTACCTTAGGACCATGTATCTTACTACAGTGTGTCTGCTGTATCTGCTATCTTTTCCTTTTCTTTGTGGAGGTCACTCAGGTAGTAACAATCGGGTAATTGGACTTGGAAATCTCTTTGCATCTTGCTAGTAACTAGGCTTGTGACAACCCTAGTTAGTTAATGTAGAAAACCGTAGGCAATGATTGGCCGTGATTGATTGGATGGAGTCTACTCAGTGCAAGTCTTGTCTTGATCCTGTACCTGAATGTTACATGTCCAGATTTCTTATATTTATCTTGTCGAAATGGTAGGAGAAACCAAGTTCTGTTCAGACGAAGGGTTACAACTCCGGTCCTTGTTTGGTTTACGGGTTGTAACCAGGTTATCTGAATAGTCCCATGGTTATCTCATCGATATCACCTGTCCTGCTCGATAATGGTTGCAATGATTGTCACCTTAACATGTTCTCCAGTTTACTTACTGCTCAATGATGCTTTACTTACTATCTTCCTATGTTCGGGATAAGTGCATTGGTACTGCACGAATCTCGATCCTCCTTTACTTATTTGCTTGTTGATTGCTAATGATGCTGGTTTTAAGTTCATAGTTCGGCCTCCTTTGTGGTACTTGCTATTTGGGGTCTGACCCTACTGGTTTTGCATGGCCAGGTTCTAATAGAAGAGCCCGAAGAATCTACCGCATCATCCACTCAACGGTGACCAGCCGGAGCACCAGAGTGCCTCAGTAGATTTCTTCTTCATTCTCCCACTGATATGTAAATTCTCCTCTTGTTAGCCCCGAGCACGTGTTTAGCTCGTGTTTTGGTATTTTCCTTGATTGTAGCCTACGGGCATAAACATGATATGTGTTCTAGACTATAGCTAGTCCTTATCATGTACGACTAATATTCTAGCTAGTCATCAGTTCTGTGGTACTGGCTTCATGATCATTCATGTATATATGGTTCGGGACGTCTTACTATTGTATGTATGATGATCGTACTCTTGCTCTTGTATAATTGCCTGTGATTGAGATACCTAGGATTGTTAAACCATAGGATTGACTGATGGCTTGTAGAGTAACCTCCATGCTTGACAGCTTATACATGATTTCAGAGTATTAACGTACTTTGGGATTGCGTAGCTGGCTATGTCTGCCCCCGCTCTCCGGTATTCTGGTTCTGGGGCGTGACATGGTTTTAGTGGTAGCCCATGCAGGTCTCGATTTTCAGATTTGTGGGGGTTACCATGTTTAGATATCTCAATCACGATTATCTTTATTGATCTCCTTCGGATTATTCTCTATATCTGATACTTGACTAGATATCTGTTTTGATCATTGATCATTCCTGTTCCTATGATTTGATCTGTGTCCTTCAACTTCCAAGGGCACTGATCTTGATCCCTCTGATTATCTTGTTCGTGTTTGCCGAGGGCAGCTCAGCATTCTTCAACCAGGCCAGTTATGGAGGATCAGTCTCAGCATGCAGGTAGAGATGTCAGTCCATTCCGATCAGCCAGTCGCTTCTGTCTTCGTATCTTGATACAGGTGATAAAGTTCATGCATCTGTTTCAACTACGATGACACGTCCGGGTAGAGTCATGTCTTGAACTAAGTCATTGGTACCGACTTACCTTGAGGCTTGACTTTTATCCATTTTTGGGAGTCAACTTAGGCCAGCGAGGACGTTGGTTTCTACACAACTGACTCAGGAGACATACTGATCCATATGCCACCAGCCCTTCTTGATCATGATTGTATTTGTTCTTGTGCCTTTATTTACCGCTTACGCATTTATTTACATTACTGATTGTTTTACTTTATTTATATGCCATGATTGATTTATTGAGATTGTTGAGTTTTCTGGAGCTTTTGTTTTGTTATCTTACTCGACTAGCCTCAGGAAATTCCGAGGACAGAATTTTTCTAAGGTGTGGAGAGTTGTGAGACCCGTCTCACTGTATCAGTATTTTATACGGATATATATTTATTTGAGCCGTATTTCGTATTTCTCGATTTGTGTGATATTTTAAAATTTTCCAAGATATAGGAATTTCATGACTTGGTTTAACTGGATTTGGTTTTATTGGGTTTGGTTTAACTTTGACTTGGTTTGGTTTAGTTTGGTTCTTTAAGAGATGAGGTGTATGGTTTAGATTGAGTGGAGAGGAATGAATGGTGGAGATTGCTTGGGCTTGTTATATAAGCCACCTACCACTCTCTCTCCTCCATTATTTTCTTTTTCATTCCATCTTCATCTTCTTCCTCCAGCCCAAGGCAAGTACACCTTGCCGAACCTTGAATAAATTTATTTCTGTTTGTTCCATCTTCTTCCTTGCATGATTCTTAGCATCTTTAGAACTTAAAATTTTCGGTTTTACCGAGTGGATTGTTGTAGATCTAGCTTTGTGGTATTTCGGTTTTCCTGGGTTTTGATCTGTCAAACTTGTATATTTTGCTAGTTGATGGTTTCATGTTGTAGAGAATTTTATTCTACCCCGAATTGACCTATGGAAGTCCGAATTTGGACTCCGGTTGGAAGTTTGGTGGTATGGAGAAGCCATGGCATTTTCTATGAATTTTTTCTCAGTTGGCAAATGTTGCTGGCTTGCATTTGTTTCGGCCGCAGGAGTCTTGCCTAGCCGCATGGGCATGGCAGCATTAAATATTTTCTGACATGATGGCACTTAATAGCAAGCAATTAGTTTTGCATGCATTATTTAATGCAATATTAAAAGTCAGCCGCATGTGACATTTGGTTGTAGCCGCATGAGCTTGAAATAATAGATGCATTAAATAATGCATGGCCTTGGGTCTCCAGCCGCATGCTTATTCACTGCATTATAATAATGCATTATATCATTAGGCCAGCCGCATGACCCATTGGAGGAATGCAATTAATGCATTCATACTTGAAATGTATATTTTTCCATGCATAGCCGCATAGGCATAGGAAGAGAGCAATTAATGCATTCATTCTTAAATGCATATATTTTATGCATTTTTCTTAAGACATTTTCTAAGCCAGCCGCATGAGAAGTCCCTACTCAATATTTGAATGTATTATAATAATACATGGAATAGAGCCGCATGCCTTCCTTACTATTAATGCATTTAAATGCATTATAATAATGCATTGCAATAACCAAGCATTAGTAGCAGCCGCATAGGCTTCTGAGGGTTAAATGCTTATTGCATTTAAGTCCTTATATTTATTAGTTAATGTTTCATGCACTTTAGTCCTCTATAAGTATTACTTTTATGCATTTTAGTCCCTTAATGCATTTAAGTCCAAAAGTGAGCCGCATAGGCTCTGATAGTTTAAATGCCTTATTGCATTTAAGACCCTATCTAATGCTTTATTGTATTTAAGACCCTACTTTATTACTTAAAGCTTTATGCAATTAAGGCTTTAATAATTGTATTTAATGCTTTAAATGCCCTTCCTTGGCATCAACCGCATGGCCATTATTTCTTTATTATTATTTGTTGTACTTTCATGCAAGCAAATGTGAGGGTGAGCCGCATGGACATTTATAGCATTAGCAATTGCTTGATGCAGAGCCGCATAGCCTTTGGCCATTAAATATTATTATTTCTTGCATGTTGTATTTTTGCATAAAATCTAATGTGAGCCGCATAGGCTCCCTTCCTCCACTATCTAATATTTTGGCCACGTTAGCCACTCTTTTACTGGCAGTCATCATTTTATTGTTTGGCCACGTGCCCCTTTTTCCATTGTTTTGCTTGCAAAGTGGAAGCTTGCATTCATTACGGGTCCCACTCTTTTTGTCTTTTCTGATTGCGGAAATGTTTCTTGCTGACATTTAATTTTGGAGCCGCATGGCCTCCCACCCATTCTTGGCCGCATGGCCCCTTTTTGTTATTTTCTGGCCGCATGGGTGGCCTCCCACTCTCTATGACCGTATAATTGTTCTCCCACTTTTGGACCGCATGGGTCCCACTTTGATTGTTTAAATGTTTTATTTGCCTGGATTGTGGTCAGAATTTCTTCCCACTCCCAACATGAAAGTTGTAGAGTTTTTCCTTGACTTCAAGAATATATATATTATAAATATATTATTGTTTAATTGTGCAAGTATTTTACTTCTTTGATAAATGACTTGACACGACAGTGACCCGTGGTGGTGCACTCTTGACCATGAACTTGACATGATATCTTGGCATGATATCTTGAAATAATAAATAAGAATGACTTGATAGTGGCCCGTCGTGGCGCACTCTTGATAAGTAAAAAGAATGACATGATAGTGGCCCGTCGTGGCGCACTCTTGACAAGAATTAATTAGTATCCTGACACCGTGGGTGTTGTATTGAATGTGCTTGTATAAGCTACCGTCAAGTCTTGCATCATGTCTAGGACATGAATTCCTGATTTCCCACGGTCAGGGATTCATATTGAATCTGGCTAGGTTAATGACTAGATTGATCAAGTAGTTCATGGAGAGACTTTCCCAGTTACCTGTTGCCCCTTTGACCCCGGCCTTAAATATATATACATGGGATTTGTTGCTATCCGTCGAGATGAGCGCACTTCCAGTCCGCCGTCGAGTGTGGTACCTTAGGACATATGTATCTTACTACAGTGTGTCTGCTATATCATGCTATCTTTTCCTTTTCTTTGCTGGGGGTCACTCAGGTAGTAACAAACGGGTAATTGGACTTGGAAATCTCTTTGCATCTTGCTAGTAACTAGGCTTGTGACAACCCTAGTTAGTTAATGTAGAAAGCCGTAGGCAATGATTGGCCGTGATTGATTGGATGGAGTCTACTCAGTGCAAGTCTTGTCTTGATCCTGTACTTGAATGTTACATGTCCAGATTTCTTATATTTATCTTGCCGATAAATGGTGGGAGAAACCAAGTTCTGTTCAGACGAAGGGTTACAACCCCGGTCCTTGTTTGGTTTACGGGTTGTAACCTGGTTATCTGAATAGTCCCATGGTTATCTTATTGTATATCACCTGCCCTGCTCGATAATGGTTGCAATGATTGTCACCTTAACATGTTCTCCAGTTTACTTACTGCTCAATGATGCTTTACTTACTGTCTTCCTATGTTCGGGATAAGTGCATTGGTACTGCACGAATCTCGATCCCCCTTTACTTATTTGCTTGTTGATTGCTAATGATTGCTGGTTTTAAGTTCATAGTTCGGCCTCCTTTGTGGTACTTGCTATTTAGGGTCTGACCCTACTGGTTTTGCATGGCCAGGTTCTGATAGAAGAGCCCGAAGAATCTACCGCATCATCCACTCAACGGTGACCAGCCGGAGCACCAGAGTGCCTCAGTGGGTTTCTTCTTCATTCTCCCACTGATATGTAAATTCTCCTCTTGTAACGTTTAGCCCCGAGCACGTGTTTAGCTCGTATTTTGGTATTTTCCTTGATATTGTAGCCTACGGGCATAAACATGATATGTGTATTCTAGACTATAGCTAGTCCTTATCATGTACGACTAATATTCTAGCTAGTCATCAGTTCTGTGGTACTGGCTTCATGATCATTCATGTATATATGGTTCGGGACGCCTTACTATTGTATGTATGATGATCGTACTCTTGCTCTTGCATAATTACCTGTGATTGAGATACCTAGGATTGTTAAACCATAGGATTGACTGATGGCTTGTAGAGTAACCCCCATGTCTTGACAGTTTATACGTGATTTCAGAGTATTAACGTACTTTGGGATTGCGTAGCTGGCTATGTCTGCCCCCGCTCTCCGGTATTCTGGTTCTGGGGCGTGACAGTATCAGTGTGCGAAAATGCTAGCCTGCAGCACAGTGCGATTTCGGTGCACGTGCTCGTGCGTGTTCGACACGACACGTTATAGGAGCGTAAAAGTGCTTCACAGAATGAGTCAAAGTGATTGATCATTCTACTCAAATTGATCTACTTTACGCCGCAGGGAGGTTAAATACTTTACGCCCAAGGCAAGGCTAATCGCTTTTTACGCCTAAAGCAGCCAGGATCTAGACAATGGTTTTATGCCTAAGATAGGCTAACCCTCTTTTATACTGGACAAAGCTGTCAAGTCTCGCATTAATGCAAAGTCTGACATGAAGATATTGATGATGGCATATACCACAGATTTCGAAGGGATTTGTTTTATACAGAGGACCAATGTTGTCGTTTAGTATGTGGACTGAGCTACTTTACACTCACATTATGGCTTCTTTTACGCACGGAGATTATATGAGTTTTTACGCTCGAAAGTCGATATGTGCGTAAAGTCTATTTGGGATACTTTACGCTCAAGGTTATTTAATAACCACTTTATGCGGGAATCTATGACAGGGCTGTTTTACGCCTAGTCCACTACTTTACGCTCAGAGTACATTGGGGTTGGTTTATGCCCTATTCTTCTTCATCAGTTGAGAACGTGGTCTGTCTACATGGCTTTCATGCCACATATCTCGAAGAACGTGTGTACGTGCATCCTATTCTTACTGAAATGATAGGACACATGTCAACATATACAGAGGATGACTTCGATTATGGGTGGCAGTGTTAGCGTAAAGACGAAACTTTTGCTGAGTTTTTACGCACAAGAGCCCAAGTCTATAAATAGACTTATTTTCTCATATAACACACACACAGACAGAGACAGGAGAAAAGACAGAGAGATTAGAACTCAGAGATTTTTGATTCTCTGGAGCATTCTTCTTCAGCCTTTCTTTCAGAACAGAGTGAAGCAAAGTAGGAAAGCATTCGGCCTCGCCATCAGTGCCCAAGTACGTCGATACCTTTCTGGTGACTTAGTTCTTCCAAGTTTTTCATCTTCAAGCAGCAATCTTCATCATCATTGTATGGTCCAAGGAACAAAGTGATCATTTACATATCAGACTTCTACAGCAATACTTTCCCAGAATCAAATTTGTACTTCTTGTACTTCTTCTCGTTTTATTTTCAAAATTCGATTTCCAGGCATTTTGTTAAGTGAAACAAAAATGGCGATCTGCTGGGGACGACCTTCTCCTCTGACGAGGAGGCAATTGCTCAATACGATGATGTGTCGATTGGATCGACAAAGAAGACTCTGGTTGTACACTTCGACCAGACTGCTTATGAAGGGATGCTCCGAACTGGGGGTGGTTCTCGCTACTTTAATATTCAAAAATCTCGCAAAGCACGAAAAGTTTGGATTCCTAAATCCAAAATAGCTTCTGATCTCTCTGTTGCTGCTAGTGGTAAGGGAATTCTTCCCACTCCTGTCGTAGGGGCTCCCGTTCGTAACGAGGCAGTCTTTACTTCAGAGTTGCACTCAAAGTGTGACTATTTATCTTCCGTTTGTAATGGTGAAGATAATCAGGTTTCATGCCCATTGCGTAAGAACCAGGTTTTACGCTCAGTGGATAAAAACCAACTTTTACGCTCAGTACATAAAGATGAGTCTCCCATTTGTAATGGGACAGACTCTAACGATTGTGCTTCTGGGTGTAAGAATCAGTCTCCCGTCGGTGACGTAGTAGGCTCAAATAAATTACGCTCCTCGCGTAAAACAAAATCTCTCGTCTGTGGCGTGGTAGATAACCAATTTTTATGCTCTACGCGTAAAGGTAAATCTCATGTCTTTGACAGTGTAGATAAAATTTGCAATGATGTTTTTACATCTAATGTGAATGTACCTAAACGTGTGCAGCGTAAAAATGATGTTGGTAAAACTTCAGTTCTACACCAACAGCCTTCTTATACTGCTCTACGCAAAGTACCAAATCTACAAATTACACGCAATGAAAATGGAGTCCTTCGTGCTAAAAAATCTCAAGATTTACGCACACAACTCCAAACGCGTAGAAATGTACAATTTGGTTCTGCGAATGCAGCCAGTAATCTTCTTTATACACAGGGGACTAAACGTTTTTCTACCCCTAATGTAATAAAGAAGACTACTCCCTCCACTCCTTCTGACTTACGTGAATTGCTAATGCAAAAGCGTAAGAATAGACAATCTCCGGTGACATTTCCCTAAGAAAAATATCATTGTGATTATCACCAGGTTGTAATCAATTGTTGTTGTTCGGCTTCAAAACGGTCAGTTTTTGATCGATTAAGTTTTAATGTGTCTCAACAACAAATTAAAGACCAAGAACATGAGTTGTCATATGTGTCAGTGAACATGGCATCTTATACTAACAGAGGACGACGTCTAAGACGAAATACGTCCCAAACCCCAGGTCAGCAACAGTTCAACAGACTTCTTGATTCTTTTGAGGGAGCATATCAAAACACTCGATCAAGAAGACAAAGACAAATGCAGACTTCTGATTCAGAAGCTGGGGGTACTCAATCTTTTGAGTCCGAGACTGACTGTGTCGATTCATACTTCTATACTGATCCTTCTATATTTTCAAGAGAGGTTGAATCCTACGCAGTCGGAGATGAACCAGAGACCTCGTCTGTTAATACAGAACAGCGTCTCACTGCCGTTGAACAATCACTGAAAGACATGCTTAACATGGTGCAAAACATGCATCAGATAATATTGAATCAGCAAACTGCTCAGCCGACAGTAATAGCACCAGTACCAGTAGCAGCACAAACTCAAGATAGTCAAGGGGCTGATATACCTTTGAATGTTCATGAGCCTGTTGTTAATCAAAATTCTGCATCTCCAGATCCTATTATTCCAGAAGATGTACCATCTCCGGTGGGGATTACGGTACATCCAACAACTATTCAATCAAATGTGCTTTCGCAAACTAGTGAGGCTATTCAAGCAGTACGTGAACTCAAAGCACAGTTTGAAGTCTTGAGGCACAAGGATCAACTCCAGAGGTTAGGGATTAAGCAACATTATCCTCCTCATTGGAATGATGTACCCTTTCTACCAAAATTCAAGCCACAATCCATGGTATTGTTTGATGGAAGGGCTTCTCCTAGTCAATATATCAATTATTTTTATATTATGACTATACATCTGCAGAAAAATGATGCTCTTCTCACCCGAGTGTTCATTGGTTGCTTGACGGGTTCGGCTTATGATTGGTATCGAAGTTTACCCGACAATTGCATTTCGTCTTTCGACGAATTTAAGGCAATATTTCTCTCCCGCTTCTATGAAGGAGGTATGGACATGAACATGTCCTCCTTGATAGAAATCAAGCAAAAGGAGAAAGAAGATACTCGGACGTTCATTGAACATTTCCGACAGGCGACTTTTAAGATGCCCCCTGGTATGCCAGATTCAGCACTCATCGATACATGCAAGATGAATCTGCGACCATCTATTGCTGTTTTTACGGGTTCTCAATTCAAAGATTGGGCTTCGTTCATCATAGCAGCAGTTTCTGCCTAGACCAATGGTAGGTTGGCTCGTGAACATGGGATGATTTTTGCCTCAGATGATAGAGAAAAGAAAAGTAATCCTGGTAATAACCCCGGTAATCGTAATGTGAAAGGAAAATATACCCTCATGGTTAATCTTTCCAAGAATAAAATGACGCCGAATAGTCAGGAATCTTCCAGGCCAAAGGAAGAATACTCTTTTGATGAGAGTGATATCCCAGGGATATTTCAATGTCTGGTGAAGAGTGGCAAACTTCAGATTCCAGAGCCAAAGAGGCCTAATGAGGTGAATCTAACTGACAATCCCAAATATTGTATCTATCATAGATACATTAATCATCCTACCAGTGCTTGCTATGTCCTGAAGAAGAAAATCCAGGAACTGATAAATGGTGGTGCTATCGCCTTAACTAATGATGACCATACGGTTACGACCAATATGGTTTCTCTTCAATTCGGAGATTTTCCTCCACAGCAAATAGTAGATGGAATCATCCCAATCCCGAAGGCGACGATGAAGATTGTGAATATCCCGCCTCTTAGAGAAGAAAATGACGGATTGCTGCCTCTTACCTTAAAAAATGGTGAAATTATGTGGGTACATCCTGACTTAATACCTGAATTGGAAAATGAAAGTAAAACTTCAAAATCTAAGAAAGGCAAAAAAGTCAAAACCTGCAACATGATTTCTCATGTTATTCCAGATCCCGACAATTCAGATTATCTATGGGATGGCACTCCTTTGGAAGATAGACTAAGAGGATTGAACATATATCCTCCAAGTCTAGCTCCTCCTACCAAACTCAAGCTTACTCATCAGCAGTGGTTAGCTATGAATAGTGTCCCTTTATACCGGGCACAACAAGTCTTCGCTGCTTACGAAAAAGCTCCTACAGGAATTTTTCCTCGTGTTCCGAATCCTTCTCCTCCTGTAGCCACAGAGACATCTATTCCTCATTCTCCTGTGGATACAGAGATCTCTTCTTCTTCCTCTGTGGAACCATTTGTTAAAAGTCTGTTGCCCATTCATCTATACAGTCAGCAATCTGTCCTTCTCATGAAAAAAATGGGTTATGACTTTCAGAAGGCAGAAGGTTTGAATTATGATAAAGGAATACGACTTCCTTTACAAATTCAAAATCAAGAATCCACTGTTGGATTGGGTTCTGAAATTTCTCACAACAAACCTTACAAGAAAAAGGCTAAAGGGAGGAAGACTAAATCCTGTAATGTGGTACTTCCTTCTCTTGAGTCTGAAGAAGAAACTTTTACTGGTACAAGATCTGGGAAGGAGTACCACAAAGATTATGAGAGATCTTCCAAAGAAGCAGAAGATGTAGTGGAAACACTACCAGCTCAACCTTCTCCTGTTCCTACTAAACCCTCGGTGGTTGAAAAGGGGAAACAGAAAGCAGTACATTTTGACGTTCCATTGAAGTTTGCTTCCAGTCAGGGGGTGGTGATTAAACCTTACAAATTTGATATTCTAGCTCAGTTAGCCAATACTCCAGCTAGACTATCCATATTTGAACTGCTTCGTCTTTCTCGAGAAAGCAGGGAGACTTTGAGTGAAGCTCTACTTCAGGCAGATTCATGCTTGGCTCAACTCAAGAGTCATGATAATACTCCAGTGTCGTGTTTGCAATGTCATAGTGTGATGGAAGCAATTCCCAATATCACCTTTACACAAGAAGATATGCTGTTGAAGCATAACAAACATGACAGGCCTCTATGCTACACTGGGTATATTGGATCTACTGAAATTGACAGGATTTATATCGATTCGGGGTCGTCAATTAGCATAATTCTTTAAAGTATGCTAAGACCCCTGAGGATTTCTACTAGTGACCTGACTTACACTAGTACTACGATAGTTGGTTTTAACTCTGGCAAGAGTAAACTACTGGAGAAGATTCGTCTGAAGATTCAGATTGGCGATCTGCGAACTATGGTAACCTTCTATGTTATCAACTCAGATGTATCCTACAATATTCTTCTTGGAAGACCGTGGATTCATGAACACAATATTGTGCCTTCAACTCTCCACCAATGCTTCAAGTATGTGGATTCTCAAGGAGTTGTAAAGACTGAGTTTGCTGATATCAATCCCTTCAAGGGTGTCGAAGCCAATTTTTCTGATTTAAGGCTTTATAAACAAGAACATGTGAAAGAGATATCAGACATAGCTGAAGATCAATCTTTTATTGAAGATCAGTCTATCAATGAAGATCCGCCAGAAGAACAACCTTTGAAGATCATAGTCAAGGGACGAATCCAATCCCAATATGTCAATGATCAACCTTTGGTAATCAAGGTTAAAGGAAGAACTCAAGCTTCATCTGAGAAATCAGTAAATATTCCTACTAAAAGCCAAGTTCAACCCTTTTTGATTAAGGTCAAAAGGGCGTACCTCTTGTACGAATGATCCAGAACCACCATTGATTGTCAATCTTGGCAAATCTATGCAGAAGACGGATAATGGTCCACTGATAATTAATCCGAAGCGTAGCAGTCAAATCGTAAATGATATAAATATTGATCATTCTGTACTTTTTGATATCAATGAAGATTTCCTTTTCGAGTATATGGCTGCCAAGTTTATGGAAAGAATGACTTTATCTACGGATAATCAAAGTCATCAATCTAAAGGTGACATAGAACCAGAAGTAACTTTATACATCAACTATAAAGAAAATTCCTTTCCTCTTCAGGTTGATGTTGGACCTTATGCTCAAAAGTTATTGACATCTTCTCCTCATCTACTTCTGGTAGTTGCTCAATCACAAGCTTGTGTAACTTATAGACGTCAGGAAGAATCTTATTTCGTGGTTCCGTCTAATAAGAAAAACAAGCGCCAAATTATTTTTGGCTTGGCTAGAAATATACCTGTTGCTCAGACAGACGATCTGAAAGATAAAGATAAAGAAAGAATCCGAATTGACAAATATAGTCAACAATCCATCAAGATCATTCAGGATATGGGATATGATTTGAAGACTATGCAAGGTCTCAATCAGGGCAAAGGTAGACGACTCCCGTTATGTGGTAATCCGTTTTACCAGAAGACTCGTCATGGATTGGGATATGACCCGTCCCATATGTTTAATGACGATATACAAGAAGAATTCTCTTCTAATTCCTCACAATCATCTGATTCAGAAGAAAACCAATTCATCAAATCAGATATATCTCGTTCCTCATTTGATGAATCTGAGCAAGTATTTTCAGCTTATATGGTTCAAATTGATGATGAATCCGAGCCATTTGAAAATGACCCTTGGGCCCAACAAATGGACACTTAATGGGAACTTCGTTTTGAACAGCGACAACCACCTACAGAGGATGAGGTTGTCCAGATTGATGTCGGAGATGGAACTACGTCTAAACCAATATTCATCAGCAAGAACCTTTCTGACGATGAAAAGAAAGAGTTGATAAAACTGATCAAAGAATATATTGACATCTTTGCATGGAGTTATGAAGATATGCCGGGTCTAGATCCTAAAGTTGCTACTCATAAGCTCAATATTTTGCCTAATGCCAAGCCTGTAAAACAACAGCAATGACGTTTTAGACCAGATATGATGGATGCAATCGAAGCAGAAGTCAAAAAGTTGATCACATGTGGATTTGTTCGTGAAGAGCAACACCCGGATTGGGTTGCCAACATTGTTCCTATTATGAAAAAGAACGGAAAAATCCGAGTTTGTATAGATTATCGAGACCTTAATACGGCTTGTCCAAAGGACGAATTTCCACTTCCCATTACTGATGTCATGATAGACAATACATGCGGTTTTGAACGTTGTCTTTCATGGATGGATTCTCAGGATACAATCAGATCAAGATGCGTCCAGAAGACGAGAAACATACTTCTTTTCGAACACCCCTCGGAGTTTACTGTTATATGGTTATGCCGTTTGGCCTTAAAAATGCCGGTGCTATATATCAACGGGCTATGAGCAACATCTTTCAAGAGCATCTACGAAAGACAGTTGAGTGTTACGTAGATGACATCGCTGTTAAAAGTTGATCAAAAGTTGATCATATTTAAGACTTAAAGACAGTATTTGAATTGATGCGCCAACATCAATTGAAAATGAACCCTACCAAGTCTTTCTTAGGGGTTTCTAGTGGCAAGTTTTTAGAATTTGTTATTACTTCTCAGGGTATCCATGTTGACCCTGATAAAGTTAAAGCAATCCTCGAAATGCGTCCTCCTCGCAATCTGAAAGATCTCTATGGTTTTTAGGGCCGCATTGCTTATATCATGAGATTTATATCTAATCTCTCCTGGAGATGTCAACCTTTCTCCCGTCTGTTAAAGAAAGGTGTATCTTTTATCTGGGATGAAGCGTGTCAAGAAGCCTTCAATGATATTAAACAATACCTTACAAATCTACCTGTTCTGGTACCGCCAGTGGTAGAAAAACCATTTTTACTATATGTTCGAGCCTTAGATCATTCACTTGGTGCTCTGCTCGCACAGAAAAGTGATATGGGTCATGAACATGCGATTTATTATCTTAGCCGAATGATGGTTGGAGCTGAACATAGGTATACTCCTGTAGAGAAGGAATGTCTGGCTTTGGTTTTTGCCGTACAAAAGATAAGATATTATGTGACAGGACAAACTATTCATGTCATCTCCAGAATAAATCCTATTCGGGTATTGATGAGAAAGCCGAGCATTCTTAATTCCAAATTAGCTACTTGGGCGATGTTGCTCACTCCTTATGATATGATTTATGTACCTCAAAAATCAGTAAAGGGTCAAGCATTAGCTGATTTCATAGCTGCTCACCCTATACCAGAAACATCAAAGTTATATAAGAACATTCCAGATGAAGTCGTGGATTGCAACATGACTTTAAAGAATGATATATGGCAATTATATTTTGATGGAGCATCACGAGTAGGACCTAAAGGCAACATTGTCTCTGGGGTAGGAATCGTCTTGGTTTCTCCTGACAAAATGGTCATATACTGTGCCTATTCTCTCAATGAGCCATGTTCCAACAATGTAGCAGAATATAATGCTCTATTGATTGGTCTCCAAGTAGCAAAACAATTGGATATTGAGTTCCTAGAAGCTTATGGAGATTCTCAATTGATTGTTAATCAAGTTAGAGGGACTTATGAGGTCAGAAACCCTGATCTCATCCCTTACCATCAAGTGGTAGTCGAGTTGGTCCTTTCATTCAAAGGATTCTTCATTGAATTTGTACCACGTTCTCAGAATGTTGAGGTTGATGCTCTTGCTAGCCTAGCTGCAGATTTGGCTGTTCTAATCCGAAGGCAAAATACAAATACTTTGTTGGACCGAGATCTGTGTTGTATCAAGAATAATCTGTATGTTGAACAAAGTTATACTACAGAGCCTAGTTCCCAATAGAGGGATTGGAGAACTCTATTTATTGACTATGCGGTTCATAGAATTTTGCCTGAAGATCCAAAAGAGGCTGCATCAATTAAGAGACGATCATTTCGATTTTATTATGATTCGTCTTTACATATGTTATATCGTCGATCATATGACGGACTCTTACTGCGTTGTCTCTCAGAAAGTGAAGCCAAACAAACACTATGAGAGGCTCATGATGGTGTTTGTGGTGCTCATCAACCAGGTCCTAAATTACAAGACCGTATTCGAAGAATAGGGTATTATTGGCCTTCAATGATAGCAGATGCTGTAGACTATGCCAAAAGATGTAAAGCATGTCAGATTCATGCTGATTTTATTCATCAACCGTCTGAATTTGTAAATCCTACAGTAGCTTCTTGGCCCTTCGAAGCTTGGGGTATGGATGTCATTGGTCCTATTAACCCTCCTTCTGTTAAGGGACATCGGTTCATATTAGCCATAACCGATTACTTTTCTAAGTGGGCAGAAGCAGTTCCTCTTGTTGAAGTAAAAACATCTAATGTGATCAGCTTCATCAAACATCATGTCATTTAACTCTTCGGGATTCTTCGACGAATAATTCATGACAATGGTCCACAATTCGCCAGTCAGGCATTTTATCGGTTCTGTGATAAGAATCGAATTCAAAATTTGGCTTCTACGGCTTATAATCCAGCTGCTAATGGTTTAGCTGAAGCTTTCAATAAGACGATCATTAAACTTCTCAAAAAGTTTATCTTTTCTAATAAACGTGATTGGAATGAGAAACTTGGAGAATGTTTATGGGCTTATCGAACAACAGTCCGAACTCCTACTGCTTTTACACCATTTTCATTGGTTTATGGATGTGAGGCTGTTCTTCCTTTGGAAATCCAAATTCTATCTCTACGGATAGCCATTGCTAATGAGCTAACTATAGAGAATAATGATCGCTTACGACTCCAAGAACTTGAAGGATTGGATGAGAAGCGTCTTCAAGCACAACAGCATATTGAGCTATATCAAGCCCGTATATCTCGAACTTTCAATCGTAAAGTTAAAGAGAGGGTGTTCAAGGCTGGCGAACTAGTATTGGCTGTTCGAAGAGCGATGGTGATGACTTACAAAAGCAAAGGGAAATTCCAAGCAAAATGGGAGGGTCCTTATGTTATTGAGACCGTATTTTCTAATGGTGCCTATCGGTTATCAAAGCCTAATGGAGATCTGCTCATGATGCCTATCAACGGCAAATTCCTCAAGAAATACTATGTATAAAGAAGAAGGCGGATAAAAATAAAATTCCTTTATTTATTTTTGTTCTGAACAAAATTTTGAGGACCACTGCCTCCCTTATTGAATACATAATCGGCCAATGCTTCGAAGGTATCATTGCCTGAGTTCATGAAAAATCTGCAAGCAACCATCCTCAGTGCCTCTTCTTTAGGAGTTCTCCTTGGCTCTAGTAAGAAAGAAAAGATATATTGTGGTGGCTTGGGAGTAGAAGAGCTTTCGTCTACTTCGGTTGTCCCTGTCATAATTGGCTCAGCGGAGTGCGTCTCGACGATGTCCTAAACTTTCCTGGAGACTTCATTCTTTTGCTGCATATCCTTGGAAGACATTTCCAATAGAGGAGTGGAAATAAGAATAAAATATTACAAAGAGTTTTCGCCTATTTATAGGAGAGATCTATTGATGAACCGGTCTTTGAAAACAACCTTTCATTCCCGAAAAGGTCTATCCGTCCATTCTATCAGGTTCATTCATTTAATTATGGAATTGAATCAATGTTTTCTTTTCCCGAAAGTTATGTTGATTCATTCATACATTGATATGGACCTATATACTCATGACATATGTCTACTTATTTTCCAGCTACCAAGGTTTGCACAAGCTGGTTTTTTGTCTCCTAGGAGAGGGATTTTAAATCTTCTATTTTATCAATTGATTAAAAAAGTGGAATTCATTATTTATCATGTCTTCATGACCTCTGAATGAATATTAAATTTACTTACTTTCCTTATCTATCATTTCCATCCGACCTTTGCATAGATATTAATCTACTTTTCTTTGAGTTCTTACATACTGTCATGTCCATATTACCTCTGATAGTATTGTATACTCTAAAAACAGAAAACAAGATTTTATTATGTATCATGTCCATATCACATCCAGATAGATACAAATCATTGAGCATAGAAGACTTATCATTTCCATTCCCATATCATCAAAAAAAAAAAAGTCTATTACATTTCTTAGATTTTCTTACAAGTTTTAATGGAAATCTATTACATTCTTGGATTTTCATTCTATACACACAACGATAGCCTAAGGGAGATCTATTTCTTCTTTGGATCTTCTTCGTCGGATTCGTTGTTGGTGTCAATTCCTTGCTGTCTGAGCCCCTATGGCGACCAGAACAGTAGGAATCAAACTCTGGTCTTCTCTCCCAGACGAGAGGAGAATCCCAGAGTATGGCAGCCCGAAGGCGTGTTGCTGCCAATACAATTGGTGGAGAAGTGGCGGCCTTTCAGAGGAGATAGGAATGTATCCAACATTGTGACATAATTCCTAGTCCTGTCGTGAAAGGAACTCTACTATCCGATTTCTCGGGATAGAGTTGACTCCACCATCCAACTCTCCGTGTATAAAGGCTCTTCCTTTTATCTTACGAAGAGTTCTGAGTTGTCTAATTTGCGCGTCAAAAGCGCATGAGCTCCCTGATGTTGATGTCAGAAGAACGCTCTTCACAATGTCAAAGTCACCAATTCCGGTTCTGGAAAAGCTCTTTAGCCAAACTTCTGCAGAAAACAACAAAGGAGAAGTGTTTTAAACAGAAGTACCAACAGATGCGTATGAGACGCTAACTAAACAGATGCTCATGCGTCTTGTTTTATCTTCAACAGACTACAAGGCATTTTACGCCAGTGTCTCAGGTATACCACTATTCAGCAAGGCTTTTACGCTAGTGCTTCAGCAAGGCTTTTACGCTAGTGCTTCAGCAAGGCTTTTATACCGGTGCTTCAGGTGTACCACTATTCAGCAAGGCTTTTACGCCAGTACTTCAGAAAATTCAAAGACAGATAATTGCTTACGATCAGACTTACCACTTAGGTCAAATGGTTTGGCTCTAATAGTGGATGAAGCTACATTTGGTGATTGGGCGTACAAAGGAACGCCATTGGAAAGCATCGCCATTGTTATTTGTTGGAGAACGACATTGCAAAAAAGTTATCTTCAGAGGAATGAGAATAAGAATATATGAAATATTCTCGGCTATTTATAAAGACTGAAGAAACTGTTGGGAGTTTATTTCGGGAAAAGATCCTATTGAAAGGCTCTCGTGACCACAAGACAGACGCCACGTGTCGGTTTGTTTCTTGGGAATGAACAACCATAGAAGCAGTCAAAAGAAGTATTGAACAGTTCTATGTACCAACAGATGAGATTAACATCAAAACTTTATTTATAAAAGGGAGGAGTGGACCTCTACATATAAGAGAGTCGCAATACATGGAATATCATTTTCTCTCTCCTTCGTTGGGTTGACGAAGGGAGGCACCTAACTCGCGCATGTTGCGAATCCCGGAGCGACGCATCAGATTTAAAAACGCTTCTGTATCTCCTGAGCCCTCATATGTAGTCGGGGGACCACCATCGATGCGACTGAAGACTGCTGGAATTAATCCGAAGCACTCTACAAAGTTGCGTACTCACTCAAAGTCAATCCTTAAGCTCGAAGCCTCTTCATTGTTAATCTCCTTCTTTGGCGCCATGTCACTATGGAGATGAATGATAAGAGTGAAGAATTTCTACTCATTTTTACGATTAAATCAACTCTCCATATTCCTCATTGGAAACTGTTCATTATTAATGCAAACTCGGGGAAGTGAAAAGGCGTTCGAAAGTTCCGAGAAGAAAATTCATTGTGACGGTTAAATGTTGACCGACACTATTTAATAATATTTTACGCCGACTGTTGAATATCCTCGCTTTTACGCGGATGACTGTTGCGTATCCCGAATTTTATGCTGACTGGTCAAATCTTAACTTTTACGCTTCTGTTCAAAGTGTTTCAAATTATGAAGACATTCGAAAACTTTGAAGGGGGTCTTGTAGGAGCGTAAAAAGTGCTTCACAGAATGAGTCAAAGTGATAGATCATTCTACTCAAATTGATCTACTTTACGCCGCAGGGAGGTTAAATACTTTACGTCCAAGGCAAGGCTAATCGCTTTTTACGCCTAAAGCAGCCAGGGTCAAGACAATGGTTTTACGCCTAAGATAGGCTAACCCTCTTTTTACGCTGGACAAAGCTGTCAAGGTCTCGCATTTAATGCAAAGTCTGACATGAAGATATTGATGATGGCATATACCACAAATTTCGAAGGGATTTTTTTATACAGAGACCAATGTTGTCGTTTAGTATGTGGACTGAGCTACTTTACGCTCACATTATGGCTTCTTTTATGCACGGAGATTATATGAGTTTTTACGCTCGAAAGTCGACGTGTGCGTAAAGTCTATTTGGGCTACTTTACGCTCAAGGTTATTTAATAACCACTTTACGCAGAAAATCTATGACAGGGCTGTTTTACGCCTAGTCTACTACTTTACGCTCAGAGTACATTGGGGTTGGTTTACGGCCTATTCTTCTTCATCAGTTGAGAACGTGGTCTGCCTACATGGCATTCATGCCACACATCTCGAAGAACGTGTGTACGTGCATCCTATTCTTACTGAAATGATGGGACACGTGTCAACATATACAGAGGATGACTTCGATCATGGGTGGCAGTTGTTAGCGTGAAGATAAAACTTTTGCTGAGTTTTTACGCACAAGAGCCCAAGTCTATAAATAGACTTATTTTCTCATATAACACACACACACACAGACAGAGACAGGAGAAAAGACAGAGAGATTAGAACTCAGAGATTTTTGATTCTCTGGAGCATTCTTCTTCAGCCTTTCTTTTAGAACAGAGTAAAGCAAAGAAGGAAAGTATTCGGCCTCGCCATCAGTGCCCAAGTGCGTCGATACCTTTCTGGTGACTTAATTCTTCCAAGTTGTTCATCTTCAAGCAGCGATCTTCATCATCATTATATGGTCCAAGGAACAAAGTGATCATTTACAGATCAGACTTCTACAGCAATACTTTCCCAGAATCAAATTTGTACTTCTTGTACTTCTTCTCGTTTTATTTTCAAAATCCGATTTCCAGGCATTTTGTTAAGTGAAACACACGTGGGGCTCTGAAATTTGGGGAGCCCCGTGTCAGTGTCGGCCCCGTGCCACACGTCAAATTTGACGTGTCGAAGTGCAGTATCCAACGTGCTGTGTCCCCCGAAGTGCAGGGCATGCACAGTGCCCGTGCACGCACGCACGTGACCCTGTGTTCGCGTGTCCGTGTGGACTCGACACGACAAGAAAAAGACACAAAGACACCAGAAACTTGTAAGCGACATCAAACCCTAATTTTCTATTCAAACACTTTCCTAAAAATCACACGAAATGCCCTTTGGGGCATTTCATCAAACACTTGGTATGTGTCACTGATACGTATCCAAAAAGGATACGAAATGGACACGAATTTTAGGGATTCCTATTCCTACAGTTAGGTTAGGTCTAGGGCTCCCTAAATATGCAATAAAATTAGGATTCTATGGAGGGGATTGGAATATGCCTATGTGTGTCAAATTCTCAAAAAGCTTCAAAGAGAGGTGCTCCTCTTGATGGCCAAACTCCTCCAATGTGCTCCCAAGCTGAAAATACTTATTACCAACAGCAAGAACAGTAAAATTAGGTCCTAATGCAATTGGTTTGGAGGAAAAACGAATTAAAATGGATTTTCTAGGGATTAGGAAAGATGGAGGCTTACCTCTTTCTAAAACTTGGCAAAATTCCTAATGGAAGCTAGCCCTAACTTTGAGGGGTATTAAATAGGATGGGGGGAGACCATCATGACCAGCCATGGGCTGATTAGGATTAGGGTTTGGCTACATGGTGTGGGCCTATGGGCTTTAAGTCTCAAGTCATTAGTCATGACTTATGAAGTCATAAGCCATTCTAGCCTAATCAATTCCTAATCTCTCCAAACAAGTTTCAATGAGTTAAACCTCACTAACTTAGGTCAAGCCAAGGTACTTAACCTAACCAAGTGGTCATAACCTAGTTTAATCTCTAGGTTAGTCTCATAGTCAACACTAGTCAAAGTCAACTATAGGCCCAAAATCAATTATACTAAAAATCACTAAAAATCACATTAATTCTAATAATTTTAATTAATACTAACTATCACTAACCATGGTTAGCTAAGACTAGCTGTGACTAATCTAGGTTAGGTTCAAACCAAGTTAGGCTAATCACAAAACATGACAATCAATTAAATAATATTAAAATCACACCATTCTTAATAATACATTAAATTCCAAATAATATATATTAAATTCAATAAAAATCAAAATGACAAAAGTACCCTCGAACTGGAAATGATAAATGAAACACCCTAATCACATGGCTAGGCCCTAGGTTAAGCTGTCTCTAGTGTTACACTATCAAAATACCAAAATCATAAGTCAAGATTTAAAATAGTTTTAAAATAATTTAAAAATTACCAAAAATTATATCATGATTTAAAATATCATTATTAAAAGATTAAAATTATAAAATTTTAAAATTACCCTCATTTGGAAAACTGGGTGTTACAATCCTACCCACCTTAGAAAAATTTTGTCCTCGAAATTAAGATGATTGTACCCCTTCTAGGTTAAACCCAAACAATCAAGTCTCAAAACTTAATCAATCATAAAATTTAAAAGGGCGGCATACAGGATCATGGTATACGGTGGTAATGAAAGTCTCATCTAGGTATACTAGTCACACTAGACCAAAACAATCATAGGATATCAAAACATACAACAATATGGCAGGGTGCATCAATTTCAAAGCTGGCTAAGATATAGGTCAAAGACTCACCTCCAACTAGGTATGGTGGCTGGAGCTCCCTCCCGAAGGCGGAGTCTTGGCTGGGATAAGTGCAGCAGGACAGTCTCGCAGCCTGTGTGCAGCCGACCCCGCACAACAGGCACACCCCTCTTCTCTTCCTACAGTCGTTCCACACATGTCCAGGCTTCTTACAGAAGGTGCAGGTAGGCACTCTCTCAGCTGGCCTCTGCTGAACAGGAGTCTGGACTGGGTAGGCTGGTCTAGGCTGATAGTCTGGGTGCTCACGGGGCTCTGGGTATACATGCTCCTCGGCCTCTTAGAACTAGGCTCTCCCCCTGAATGTACCAAATCCCACAGCAGTTGGATCTCGCGGCCCTGCTCCTTCAGGATCTCCGCCTGAACTCTCTGTGTCTCCAACACATCCCGGAGAAGTCTGGATATCTGAGCTCCGTCAGAAAACAAATATGCGAGGGTATGGTATGGGGTACCGCTCCTGGAGGCAGAGAAGGAGGCGGAGAAGGACTCTTGGTCTCAGATGAGACTGCAGCTCTCCTGGGTAACAGGTGGTGGAGGGAAACTCTCGGTAAGGATGCTAACACCTCCTCGATGGCGGGAGGTGCCACTACCCTTGGGTCAGCCTGAGGGGTCACTACCTCCTGAGTAATAGGAGGTGGAAGCACACTATCAGTAGCTGCAGCTGCTCTCAGGCGACAGGCTCGGGTCATGGGTGCCATACTGGAAGGGATAAAAACACAACAATCATTAAGGCTGTACAGCAGTCTACCATCCTATCTGAAAACCGGTAATTATCAAAAATAAAATAAGTTAACTACTAATCATCTATAAAGAGGTATTTTAAGAAAACCGAAACCACCAATTTAAGGAACGAAATTCAATAGCATTGAATCCAATCACAATATATATATATAGAAGGAGAGAGTGTTAGAGAGGAAAAAGATAGCATTATGTAAGGGTCATATGGTTTGCGTGTGTAAAATATACATGAAAGTGTATAGGAGAATTTGGGTCTCAACTATAGCTATCAAGTTACACTATTCATGGCATATGGTTAAGTAATCTACAAGGCACAAGCTTACTCATAACATGTATGGCTAACCGTATATAAGTATCTATATGGCTACATAAACATAACATAGAAATGAAGGGTTAGGTTTACATGGCAGTGTGAATATTAGTGTAGAGTGTCAAGTGTACATGGGTTAAACTTGAAACAAAGGGTTCGATCTTTCAGTTTAGCTCAACATTACATATTAGATCTAAAATTGAACTACACATTTGAAGGCAATGTAGAAATGTTAACATGTATTCAGTTTTCAAATTTTGGAGAAATTCGAACATCAAAACCAACTCAATGTTTACCACAACCACAACCTAACATGTAAGAGTTTGAACCTAACATTATATACCTGCACACAACCATGTATACGGCTCAAAACATTACAATTTAAAACTGCAATTGAACTAAACACTTAGAATCCAAGGTTAAGGGTTTACTATGTACACAGTCTCAGATTTGACAATTCAACACAAAACTCAACCAATTTCTTTAAGAAATGAAACCTGTATATAACATACATGTGTAGTGATGTAAGCAAAACTAATGACATGACATTTAAATTTAAATTACGAATTTAATATGGAGAGAAACAAAGAACTAGTCACTGATACTGCACTATATTAGAATACTAGGATTTTGAGAACTTAACATTATCATATTAACATGCATTTAGATAGGTTGGTAACATGTGTGTATGCATACGTGTCAGGCAAGTATCTGTGTCCACTATATATATTTAAGGTAATACAAGAAATAATGGCAAGAAGGAAATAATGATAAAATCCATTTGCTTATCTGTTTAAAGAAGGAACCATTTTGAAACCAGAGTTACAATATCAAATCTAAGTCAAGGTCTAGCAAAATTACCGATTCATTGTATTAGGAAGAATTTATAGCAAGAAGCTACACAAGGTTATAATAATAGCTAAGCTACTCCTACTCATACTCCTACTCCTACTCATAAGTTATTTGATGATGGGGTACAATTTATACAACAGAATGGTACGATAGAGATGATATGTTTAAAAACCTTCTCAAGATACAATCGAATCATATACGTCTGTCCAAAATCACGTTACTCAGAGTCCTCGCCAAGCCAGTAAGCAAGGCTGCGAATAACGATAGATTCCATAACTAGGGTATGCACCTCTACAATCATATCGTCTAGAAATCTTGCTATGCTACGTATAGCTGCGAGAATTTCCAAATCTCATAACCAAGATACGTACATCCGAAGCCAGGTCTCCATGTTTCCGCCATGCCAGCTAATATGGCTGCGATAAACTACAGGTTCCATAATCAAGTAGACGTTTTACCATCCTGTTATTCCCGTCAACATATGTTATCAGAAAATATCGTAACTCAGGCCATAAAATTCATCTCGATAGAAAAATCAACAACGATTCATCAAAATCAAATTCAACAAACAAGGAGTGAGAGCGAACAAAACAAGGGAAAGGGTTTCAAATTGAAGTTTAAATAAGATTCTCAAGGGTCGTCCCAGGAATCTTTCAAGGAATCCTAACTGTGATGGACTACCCTTAAAAAAAAATATCCTAATCCTACTGCAGGCTGTAGTGATACTCTAGTTCGAATACCACTACATAAACTCGACCTGCATGGGCCACCACTAAAAACGTGTCACGACCCGTACCCTAGAGTAAGGGCACGAGACGTGGGTACGTCCAGCCTACGCCGCAGTGTCGGCGGGTAGAACGCGGTCCTAGGTCACAACATCTAACAGATAAGGGTAAATAAACAGTTACACTCCCCGAATGGGGGTGACATAACAGAATATATCTCAATCACATCTAAGGTAGAACATGAAAGGAAAGATAGATAAATATCCAGAAATGAAAACAGAGATACGATCCAGAATTCTAAGTGTCTAAATAAGTACATATCCAATAACATCTCAGAAACTCAATACAGAAACCAGAAGATAAAGACATCCTAATCTAGGGAAGTATCATCAACTGCTAGTAGGTCCAAGTCACTAGTGATGTCTAATGCTGCCGAGAGGGGTAGACACCAGAGCCTCATCATTCACTGTAAAATTTTCAACAGGTCAGTCAGGACGGGAGCGAGCACATATCTCTCAACAGTTCATAGCAGGTTAGGAGTATAAATCATGCAATAGAGTAAAATACAGGAAGTGCTGAAAAGAAGTACAAGTAAAACAGGAGATATTTTGTAATGAAAGTAAATATATGTTAGTAAAGACTGTAAGTGGCTACGTGATTTAGAGTACAATATGGTTATATAAACGGCTTAGGGGGACATGAAAACAAATAAGAGGCACATTTATACAGCTACTGGGGATAATGATCACATAACCAATTCTACTCACCCCGCCCCAATTAATATACAAGGATCCATTCAAGTTATAAGCACATGAATACAGCTAAGGATACGTGAACTCATATAATGAGTAGTACATGAGGCACGTGATAAAGCACATGGGAACATGTAAAAACATGAACTAGTACGAGTACAAGGAGTGCCTGATGCACATGATAAAGTACATGAACATAAAATACCGATAACCCGTAGAGGGATAACATCTCAGGAAGGGATCCATATAGTACTAATCCGTAAAAATACGTGTCAGCATCATGTAAAGTAATCTAGAGCAAGAATATAGTCCAGATAAGTATGAAAGATCAGAGAATGTACTCGCCTGCTAACTGAATGTCCAAGATGAAAGTACTATCCGAAGAGTGGTGTCTGGCTCCTCTTAGAACAGCACAAGTCACAACAAGTCCAGAATAGTAATAAGATGCACTACGATGCATACTACATGAATGTAGGTCAATCTAGACCAAAGTCAACTCTTGGTCAACTCTGGTCAACCTAGAAGTCAAACTAGGTCAACCAAGTCAAACCTAAGTCAAACTAGTCTACACTAGGCTAACAAGGCTATTCTAAGTCTAACAAGACTACACAAGTCTAATCTAAGCTCACTAGCTAAGCAAACACGATCATAGGCCATAGGCTAAGAGACTAGGCCATGGGCCAATAGGCAATACCATATTCAACATTTATATCTAAAACAGTACATATATTATATATATATATATATATATATATATATTATATATATATATAATATATATATATATATATTATATACATACCACACAATCTAATATGGATATCTATTGATATATATAGGCTCCTATTCACATATTAGATACACATAATATGACAATGTATATATATATATATATATATAGATATATATATATATATATATACACAATGATGTGTTGTACAATATAACTTAGAATATATACTATAGGCTAATATGTATACAATACAACACTATATGCCAATATATACATATACTATGTAGAGAAAGAGGGACACATGAACATGTGTCCAAGTGATGTGTGTGTGTGTGTCATGAGGATGAGTGTCAAGAGAATGAAGGTGTGAGAGAGTGAACCTGGTGCATGCTAATGTGGTGTGTGAGTGAAGTGAGGCAAATTACTAAGTGTGTGTGTGTAGAGGGTGTGTGGATAAATATATGTGTGAAAACATAATAGTGAACAAGGGCAAAATAGTGGGCAAAGTAGTGAGGTCAATTAATGAGAAACAGTGAGGAAAATAGTGAGAACAAACTCAGATTACATAGAAAACCTCCTCTAATTCCCAGTTAATGTACAAACCTAAAAATCAGTTTACAGTTCTTAATATCAGTCCAATAGGAACACAAAAAACAGTTTATAAACTCACTTAAAAACATCACCCAATCTCAGTTTATCAATTTCAGGTTTCAAACATTAACCAACAGTTCACAGAATACCAAAATCAGTTTACAGCCCCCCCCCTAAACCATTCTCAAATTTAAATATTAATCAAACAGTTCAAACAACTCATGAGAACACATAAAACCAATTAAACAGTCCCCATATTGAAATCCCAGATTTTGAACCCAATCCTCATCAAATCAAACCCAATTCAACATACCATTAGATAACATAATGTGTACATATTAGATGTTAAAAACCATGCAATTAACAGTGTTGTTCAGGTTAAAATGACTGACAAAATCGGATTATGAAATCTGGGACCAAATAGAAAATAACTGATACTAAGTAAATCAGTAAATAAGGGAAAAAATGAGAATCAATATTGAAATCGAGCTAAAAACCCAAAACAGTGGTTGGTAATATGGAAACACATTGCACAGTGTCATGTGTGAGTTTGTGTCCACCAAAGTGGACACAAATGTGTCCAATCAAATCGAGATAAAAACAGGAGAAACTGGACACAGTGTAACAGTAAGCAGCGTGTACGTGTTCACAGTGTCCGTGCACTCAACACAACGCTACACAAGCCACGTGGTCGTGTCCACGTGGCAACCTAGTATAGGGCAAGGGCTAGGACACCCTGCCACGTGTCTACGTCGCGTGTCGTGACACAAGACACGCGTATCAGTGTGCGAAAATGCCAGCCTGCAGCACAGTACAATTTCAGTGCACGTGCTCGTGCGTGTCCGACACGACACGTGGGGCTCTGAAATTTGGGGAGCCCCGTGTCAGTGTCGGTCCGTGCCACACGTCAAATTTGATGGGTCGAAGTGCAGTGTCCAACGCGCTGTCCCCCGAAGTGCAGGGGCATGCACAGTGCCCGTGCACGTGCACACGCGACCCTTTGTTCGCGTGTCCATATGGATCGACACGACACGAAAAGACACAAAGACACCAGAAACATGTAAGCGACATCAAACCCTAATTTTCTATTCAAACACTTTCCTAAAAATCACACGAAATGCCCTTTGGGGCATTTCATCAAACACTTGGTATGTGTCACTGATACGTGTCCAAAAAGGACACGAAATGGACACGAATTTTAGGGCTTCCTATTCCTACAGTTAGGTTAGGTCTAGGGATCCCTAAATATGCAATAAAATCAGGATTATATGGAGGGGATTGGAATAACCTATGTGTGTCAAAATCCTCAAAAAGCTTCAAAGAGAGGTGCTCCTCTTGATGGCCAACTCCTCCAATGTGCTCCCAAGCTGAAAATACTTATTACCAACAGCAAGAACAGAAAATTAGGTCCTAATGCAATTGGTTTGGAGGAAAAATGAATTAAAATGGATTTTCTAGGGATTAGGAAAGATGGAGGCTTACCTCTTTCTAAAACTTGGCAAAATTCCTATTGGAGGCTAGCCCTAACTTTGAAGGATATTAAATAGGATGGGGGAGACCATCATGACCAGCCATGGGCTGATTAGGGTTAGGGTTTGGCTACATGGTATGGGGTATGGGCTTTAAGTCTCGTCATTAGTCGACTTATGAAGTCATAAGCCATCTAGCTAATCAATTCCTAATCTCTCCCAACAAGTTTCAATGAGTTAAACCTCACTAAACTTAGGTCAAGCCAAGGTTACTTAACCTAACCAAGTGGTCATAACCTAGGTTAATCTCTAGGTTAGTCTCCTAGTCAACACTAGTCAAAGTCAACTATAGGCCCAAAATTAATTATACTAAAAATCACTAAAAATTACATTAATTATAATAATTTTAATACTAACTATCACTAACCATGGTTAGCTAAGACTAGTGGATAATCTAGGTTAGGTCCAAACCAAGTTAGGCTATCACAAAAACATGGCAATCAATTAATAATATTAAAATCACACCATTCTTAATAATACATTAAATTCCAAAAATATATATTAAATTCAATAAAAATCAAAATGACAAAAGTACCCTCGAACTGGAAATGATAAATGAAACACCCTAATCACATAGCTAGGCCCTAGGTTAATGTCTCTAGTGTTACATATCAAAACACCAAAATCATGAGTCAAGATTTAAATATTTTTAAAATAATTTAAAAATTACCAAAAATTATATCATGATTTAAAATATATCATTAAAATATTAAAATTACAAAATTTCAAATTACCCTCATTTGGAAAAACTGGGTGTTACAGCTGTAGATGCTGCTGTTAGCAGCTGCAGTACAGGTGGTATCCTCCCATCTAACACCACTCTCTAACTCTCTATTCCCCTCTCTAAACTTCTCACAAACATACACTCAAACATCCTCCCTACAACACACTGTCTACACAACACACACTCTCCAATACGGCCGACCACTCCATACCCTATCCAAACACCAAGTATCACACCACATACACCATGATATATATCCATATATATATATATAAGCCATATATATATACATGTATATATATAAAGAGAGTAATATATATATATACCACCATATATATACATATAGATATTAGATAATATGATACTATATGATACATAGGAAACACATCCTAAACACACTTAAAATCTGGAATTAAATGTTAGAACAACAATAAATCATACACAATAATTCCACATGTGTCTAAATAGGAGTTTTTTCCATTAGGACACGATCTTACACATAGGACACCTACAAGTGTCCAAATGGACACGAAATGGATACAAATGGACACACAACCATGGGGGTCATTCCTATGGGTTCAAATAGACCTCTATGCATGAGGAAATGAAAAAAAGAAGGGATTATACCTCCCGGTAGATCGAATCAAAGAAAAGCCTTCCCGGAGCGACACCGACGTAGAGATTCCAAAAGGACACGAACGAGCTCCGAATCCTCCCAACTTGGGTAGCTTCCTCCTTGGCTTGAATGGAGAAGGAAAGAAGAAGGTGGGATAGGAAAATGGAAGGATTTGGTGGAGAAATAATGGAGGTTGCTCTCTAAATAATTTGGGGAAGAACAAGAGAGAGAATGGATGAATAAAATGAAATGAGAAGATGACTCCCCCTCCATATGTGGCAGGCCCTAATGGACTGTTTTGCCCCATTATAAAAAGTCTAAAAATGCCCTCCCTAGTCCTTGTTTTCCATAAATAAATTCACTTTATTATTTTGTATCTGAGAAAATTACAACTGTAGGAATCTAATCTAGAAGACGATTACTTTATCCCTTGGACGATGCGATGAAGAAAACTCGAACTTCGAAGAACTTGGACAGCAACTGGGCAATCTCTCTGTTCTCTCTGAAATGACTGTAGTCTCTGATGAAGATGAAGAAACTCTTTTTATAGAGTTCAGGATAACTTGTCCTTAAGCATACGCTCAGGTAGTTACTTGACGTGTGTATAATGAGGGACGCGTGGCAAATTCTGATGGAGACACATTAGCGTGCGGTTGAAGTAGTGAAGCAAGTTCAGGAGAGATTGATGGCCTGGATGCCACGTTGCATAACTTCTAGAGAAGTGGATAACTGGTACAGGACACGTGAGAACGTGTGTGACTGTAATCCTGGATATGGTGCTGTAATACGCTGCCTTGTTGAAGGAGAGTTTATACGCTGACTTGGACAGCGTAGTGCCATAGGAAATCCATACGCTCACTTTATGGGCAAGGAGTCATGTGAGGCATACGCTCGCTTGTTTAACAAAGAATCATGTGAGGTCCATACGCTCACTTGATGTGTAAAGAAGGAGTCATGTGAGGTTGATACGCTCACTTGACTGGGTGAAGAAGGAGTCATGTGAGGTTGATACGCTCACTGGAGAAGTGGCCACGTGGCTATCATCAATTTCTTGGTACACCATATCTTCCATAAACTGACAAAATCTTCTCGAGCGTCGACTGCGGATTTGACGGCTGACAGACTGTCAAAACTGACAATAATGATGGCTTTTGTATTTATGAAGGCTGCTGAGTTGTCCTCGTAAAAGACAAAACCGGCTCTTCGAAACTATACGACGGTTACTTTTCTCGTGAAGCTGTCTTTGCACGAAAGATGAAGTGTCAGATTCATTCCCATTTAAAATATGCTGTGCACTTCAGAAATAATAAAATATTACTGAGCGTATGGCTTTTGAATGAGCGTATGGCTTCAATGAAATGTCTTTAAGGTATGGATAAAAATGACAGCGTGTCAATTTCCACATCCTACAAGACCCCTTCAAAGTTTTCGAAATTTATGAGTTTCAAAAGTTCGAAATACTTGAACAGAAAGTGGGAAGGAGTCCTAACACGCTGGCATGAGTTCATTTATCTTCTCAAATAGTGCAATTCTTAGGGATTTGTTTAAAAAATCCGTCGTTTTGAATTCTTCTTTCTCTATAAATAGGTCCCAAAACCTATTTTATTTCTTTACCAGAGTTTTTGCCTTCAAGAGAGAAAAGAGCTTCAGAAACTCAAGATCTTCTTCTTCTTCGACTTCAACTCTCTCTCCATTAATGGCACCCAAGAGTGATGCTGCTGCGAAAGGAAAAGGGGAAAGCCCTGAAGAGTCATTCATCCTGCCGTCGACATGCCACTACCAGAGGACGGCCAGTCAGCGTGTTTTACGCAGTGAAGGCCATTGAAACCTCTTTATGGTGAGGACGAAGATGATGATGAACAAATAAACTATTCCCTTTTTAGGGCTCTGGTTAGAACAAAACGCAGAAAACGTATCCTCTTTAGGGTCAATACGTCAGCAAATACGCTTCCCTCTTTAGGGTTTAGCTGTATTCCATATTTTGTTTTACGAAAAGTGTTGGAGCGATATCTGTAAGATACACGTATTTGATAGAGATATCAAAATACACTATCTTTTAAAAGAATATGCTATGGCAATTTGTCTCATTGAGATACGCTAACTCCTGTGTTAACGTAAACTTTTGATGATCATTTGTCAACCATACCTGATATATCAAAACTGATCATAAACTGAACTTTAAAAACCATTCATTAAGATAAAACGCTTAAAGGAAACTGAGCGTATGCTGAACCTTGAGTTGCCATACGCTTAAAGAAAACTGAGCGTATGCTGAACCTTGAGTCTGCCATACGCTTAATAAAAAACTGAGCGTATCGCTGAGCTGTACGCTTAGAAAAACTGAGCGTTGAGCTTTTCATCTTGACATGAAGATTTAATACTTTATTCTTCCTTTGCAGTGGATATTCTGGCTCAGGAAGCAGAATTTGAAGGAAGTATGGGAAATAATATAGAAGTGATCTATCCATGTTTATTTTCCCCAATTTGACGGACTTCCACAAGATAGCTCTGTTGACCAATCAGGAGGATGATACTTTACTGAACCTAATGAGGGACTGCCGTTACAAGTGTAGATGGTGGTGCCCATTTGAAGCCAGCATTCCTTTTTGGAGATGCTATTGACATGAATTCAGCCTGCTCTGGACAAAGTATCACAGTTACTATAGGGATGGTGATTAAATCAGCCTATGTATTGACTGGTTTGACAAGAGTATCAACATAGCCGTTTATTTCCATTCGGGCCAGCAAGACAGAAGTGGGTATTACTCCATCCGACAAGCTAAGGCTGGATGGATTGGATATCGTCAAGGAAGGTTCTGCAGTGGTACTGAACCGCATGTCACATCTCTGCGAGGAGTTATCTGCCACCATCTCTGAGGACTCGGCACTGCTGAAGCCAGCCAGAGTCCCAATTTTTGCCAATGAATTTGTTCAATTAAAGAAGCCATCTACCAAAACAGTCAATGAGGCTGACTGGCTAGTAAATCCAGAGAACATAGATGGAATGCTCGTGAGATGGATTTTGCGGAACTCAGTACACAGTTGAAGGCGATGGTTTATATGACCATTAAGTGTACTGCTTATGGTTTCAAACCAAACCCAGATCTGTTTTTGGCATTAGCG
>JANAVB010006131.1:237500-249426 GCA_029216955.1 Iris pallida | reverse complement strand
GCTGTAGGGGACTTTCATCATCCCTACCAGAAACCATCACAGACGAACCTAGGAGATGTCCAATATTGTTTTGGCCATAACTTCCTTAAACCAAGTCGAAATCTAACTTTCAAAGGTCAAATTGAGTAACATCAAATTTCCTACAACATAGGGCCAGTAGTTTTGGAAAATAGCCAAGTTTGATAGATCAAAACTATGACAAATCCTTGAAACCCTATTTTTAGGAACTTAGATCTACACAAATTTAGCTATAAAAATCAAAATCTTCAAGAACTAAACTTGTAGAGGAAGAGGTGAAGAACAATATAGACAAACATATAAAGGAGAAATCAAGAATGAAAATAAATGTACAAATTACCACTTTTGAGCAAGTTGTACTTGTCTATGGGTGGTGGTTGAGAGAAATAAATTTGGAAGAGTGAATGAGGAGAGAGAGTGAGCAAGAGAATATAAATAGGGGTTGGTTTAAGAAAACCCTAATCCCTAATCTCTATCCATTCCACTAATAATAAGCTTAAAAGCTACATGTAACCATTAATAAATAATAAACAAAATTATACACATGCTAAATACTGATACCGTATACAGAATTTATGAAAGAATATGTATATCGGGATCGGGGAGTGACAATGGGCTTCCCAAAATCAAAAGCCGTAGTAACTGCGTACTAGTAGTCGTGTCGCGACGGTCACTAGCCTCGAGCTATGTTGACTGATGGGTCACGTGGACTGCCAGCCTCGAGTTATGTCGGCTGATAGTATTGGTACTTGATGTGTGCATGCTGTGACTTGTTACCTTGTCTTGGGGGAGTTAGCCTTTACCTGTCCATACATTGAGATGTCTTCTAAACTTGCATACTATAATCGTTAGGAGACCTTAATCAACGTTATGTCACACATTTTTCTAGTCATGGCATGGGACAATGTAACATTGCGAAATAGTATGCTATCCCTTGTCCTTGTTTGGTTGTAGAGGTAGTCTACTGTTTTGATGATTGGATATTGGGCCATGTTATGGTTGGGACACTTTACTTTTACTTGTGACTCTATGACTTATATTATATTCAGTTTACTATGGCATGTTCTTCCTGTATCTTGTTACGTCCCTCTGAGGACCTGGTGAATTCTCTAGGTGTGTGCTTTGTGACTTTTCGCATGAGCTCTAGCCAAGGCAATTTTTTGAGGATGATTACACTTGGATCATCTTCGCATCGCTCGACAAAAAAAATTTCATTTATTTCTCTCTTTTCATTGGTAGTGGATTTGTCTCCGCCCAACAACTTGTAAATGATAATTCATGAGTTTATTTTAAAGTCATTATTCTTTATTTGTGGATGAGATTAGTATCGTAGTTTACTATATTTTATAGCTTATGTATACATACGAGGATTTCACATATTGAAATATACTTCGTATGTATGCAGCTGGCATGTCGACGTACTTAGTCTTAAGTATTTTGGGACTGGGGCGTTACATGTTTTTGCCAATCGCCAACCAACCATGTTAAAGGACCGATTTTGATCGATCCAGTAATAGTTAAAAAATTTACTTGAATAGAGTTATAAACCACATGTATCTCTTAAACTCCTTTCTTGTAGTTTAATTTCTCATGCACAATACGCAATTTATTTTAAATCCAAAGTTCGAGAAAAATCAGTTTTTAAAATAATCGAATTTAAAAAAATTCCTTGATTCGACGTACATCCGCCAAATTGGACGACGTGGTCACGAAGGGAAGGCATTAAAAGGTGCGTATCAACTTCGCGGACGTGTGGGCTTTGACGAAATTCAAATTGATTGTGTGTGCGTGACAAATTTGATACGTATCCGTCAAAATTTACCGTATTGGCCTTTTTGTAAATTCTCCAATTACTTTGTCCACGTTCGTCAAATCGAAAAGAAACTTGCGCCAGCAGGACCGTATTATTTTTCAGGTCCTGTATGCCAAGTTTGGTCCGATTATGAGAAGGTTGATCGGAATGCCTATTTGTCGGGCCCGACCCGCTCCAACGAAAAAAAGTGCACAGTCCATCGGAATTCAATTTTGAACATACGGTTGGGTTCGTCTCCACAAACTGGACCCGTAGACATATAGTTTGATGAATTTAGAGATTATAGGTTCTGGCACGCATTTCGGTGTAAAACGGGTCCAACGACGGACGTCGTTTTGACCCGAAATTATGATTTTGCCCCTGTTCCAGAATTAGACTTTTTGACAGGCGTTTCCTAGACATATATTATATTCCAAACGTTTGTGGTATTTATTTTAGCATTCGAGGATGTATGCGGGATTTGGCTTTCATCGCTTCACTATTCTGACGATTCGAGCTATTTGACGTCGTCCTTTTGCACACAAACCCAGGCAAGATACCTTACCTTAATTACTGTTTATAATTAGTTGCATCTTTCTTTATTACTGTATATTTATTTCCTGTTTATTTTCAGTTGGATACATGACTTGCTTAGTTTACTTTATTTGCTTTCAATTATTTTTCTTATTTGTCTTTTAATATGCATGTGGACCTAGTCTTAGCGGACTACCTTTTGACCGTGACCCTTGGGAGGGTGAAGACAATTTAGTGTATGGGATACCCAAAACCAAAAGCCGTAGTAACTGCATACTATGGTAGTCGTGTCGCGACGGTCACTAGCCTAGAGCAATGTTGACTGATGGGTCACGTGGACCGCTAGCCTCGAGTTATGTCGGCTGATAGTATTGGTACTTGACGTGTGCATGCTGTGAGTTGTTACCTTGTTATAGGAGAGTCAGCCTTTACCTGCCATACATTGAGATGTCTTCTAAAATTGTATACTAGAATGTTTACGAGACCTTAATCAAGGTCGTGTCACACCTTGTTCTAGTCATGGCATGGGATAATGTAACATCGCGAAATGGTATGCTACCCATTTTCTTTGTTTGGTTGTAGAGGTAGTCTACTGTTTCGATGATGGGATATTGGGCCATGTTATGGTTGGGACACTTTACTTTTACTTGTGACTCTATGACATATATTATATTCAGTTTATTATGGCATGTTCTTTCTGTATCTTGTTACGTCCCTCTGAGGACCTGGTGAATTCTCTAGAGGTGTGCTTTGTGACTTTTTGCAGGTGCTCTAGCCAAGGTCATTTTTTGAGGATGATTACACTTGGATCGTCTTCGCATCGCTTGACGAAAATTTCTTTATCATGTATTCTCTATTTTTCGTTGGTAGTGGATTTGTCTCCGCCCAACAACTTGTAAATGATAATTCATGAGTTTATTATAAAGTCTTTATTCTTTATTTGTGGATGAGATTAGTATCGTGGTTTACTGTATTTTACAGCTTATGTATACATACGAGGATTCCACATATTGGAGTATACTTCGTATGTATGCAGCTGACATGTCTACGTACTTAGTCCTAAGTATTTTGGGACTGGAGTGTTACATGTTTTTGTGGTGGCCCATGCAGGTCGAGTTTATCACTTCAGTTACGTTACTGTACCGATGTGAGCCTGCATATAGGATTAGAGTCTAGAATCTCATCCACATACTTGATCTCCTCCCTTGACTCCAATTTCGAACTCTCGTCTGACTACCTTGATTTTCTTCAGCTTGACTCTCTTTCCACTGTAAATCTTATCTTTTTCCTTCGTGCCTGATAGAGAGGTTAGGAATATGACTCATACTAGATATACATGCTATATTTCTCAAATACTATATTAGTTGACTTTTATAAGTTGGGTAATATGCCTCACGGCTTATCACCCCATCTTCTTATAACCCATTAATGAAGTGTAACTGAGTGACAATGAATATATGCTAGTGTAGGAAGATGTGTTTACCTAGAATATAGAGTTTTAGTAGCCCATACTCTACTGGTCAACCACGGTCTAATACAAGAGGCAGTAGGACGACTGTATAAGCAGGGACACCGAACAAGACTTGGATCCTTGAAAAACCTCGAACAATTTATAACTGCTTTCATCATTAATTCTCGTACGTATACTTTGCACTACCATAAATGATGACGCTAATTATAGCCTAGTTTTGTAAGCTTATTCTTTATCGAGCTTGCTCAGGACATATGTATACTGGGGACGCCCACAAGCATATTGTCTAATTAGAATCAATATATTATGGTCTGATCAACCATAGTGCACTTGGTTCGCTCTTCATATGATTATTCCACGTGGATTGAGATATAGAGGTATCTAGGATCTCATCCGCGACTGCATCGACAATTCCTCTTGAATTATATATTCACCTTTGAATCGCATAATTGTATTCGATGGCATCTTTCTTGAACTCTTTATTGCTTTTGTCTTTCACTGATTGGAAAGGCGAACACTTGTATTTGGTAGATATATACAAAGTATCCCCCATGGCCATGATAGTTGTATACACAAGTGTAGCTACCAATCGGCCAGCCATGTGACTACGGCCCTGCCTAGAGCTATTTGTCCTTCCCTCGACCCTAAAACTAATGTCATGACCTTCTAGTCATTTGAGTTTGAAAATGAGTAGGATCTTATCCTTGGTTAAAACACAACCTAGGAGACTATCTAATCTCTAGGAATCAATTACGAGATTAGGGATCCAGCAGGCATTATTCAAGTTATACAATTCTATAATTAAGACCTAACTTAGCTTTGTAACACCACAAGCACTAGCTTAGCCAATACCATAGCATATAACCTGTCATATTATGATTTACCAGCTATCACCAGTAATGCTCAAGCACTACATTCGATACGTACCATTAGAACCCTTATGACCATAGTCTGGCAAGCTTGGCACAAATAGAAATTGATGACTTAGTCGTTAGAAGATCTTTCATATGACGTGCCTTAGAGTTCTTTACCCAATCGATAACTCTAGTATAATATAGAGGAGTGGTTCCTTATATTTATTCGAATCAGGTATCGTTGTATGCAACCATTTCCATTTATTAGAAATCGGGGTGTGGTCATCAAATTGATTCATAATAACCATACCTCATTATCGATCACATCGTGGCTTATTATTAACAAAGGTCAAGATACTATGTCATGACTTAAACATTTCTAACCTTATTATTCCTAAAAACTATGTCCCAGTCTCTAGAGTGAATAAAATTTAAGCCTTCTAAATTTTAAGAAATACTAAGATTACCGATTGACTAGGATAAATTGATTTCCATTAGGAGGATAATTAGCGTACCGTGAACTACCAATTTCCATTTAGATCATTTGGTGTCCACGACTGCGACATTTATATTCAGAGCACGAGACCAGCTGTTACCTTCCAACAAACTTCACATACAAGACATAGACGACCCCACCTTCATGTAGATATATCATGTCCTACTAAAACATGACCCCTTTTATTCTATTTTTATGATACGACTTTTAGGCCAAAAAGGACTAGTAATAACCCTTACCATAACACTGATGTACTTTTCAACTGCAATTAGAGATCCAACCTTGACTCAAATCTTTTGACCCAATATATGGTTGTGATCTACTCAAAGCCCACTATACACATGCCACCCAATTGAGTCTTCTTGTGCTACTTAAATACAAAAGTCATAGAAGGCATATTCTCGGGCCTTAGGAACCTAGTTAAACCAACCCGGCGGAAAAATTTGCCCGACCCCTTGACTTGGAACCTATATAAGATTACCCTAACCTGTTAGGAATGGCATATTAATTTCATAACATCTCATCCAATCAATATAGATTAAAACCTATGATTCATTCAATCAAGGATCGAAGTCCAATTAGGAAAAAAACCCAGTTAAACTCATCATTGCACATGACCATATTTGGACTATAAAACCAAACTTGATGAAATAGGCCCTTACTCCTATTTTTTAGACCCCATCTCATGGCCACTAATTCTCATTCCACAAATCCCTTAACTGTAACCCTTCGTAGTCGATGTTATCAGATGAATGGAACCCCTGTATCAACTTATTTTTGGGTATGCTTGACCAAGATCCCTCCTACTACCTTGATAATACATGGTCAACATAAGGAGCAACGGTAAATAAGTATTACCTAGGCTTCCTATAGAGCCCAGGATTACGATCAGAAGCACCTCGTATCCTCATACATCTCCCTGAAATTAGAAGTCTTAGAAGTCCTATTATTGTTCTTCCCGTGATTAACCAAATTTCTGTAACCTTGAACTTAGTGTCCTCTACCTTGTATAATGAGATGCCAAATTTGGATGCCATCCATAATCGTTCTCCCGTCTGTTTGGAAGTTGTGATACGATCTTCATATTGTATTTTTAAACCCCTTTGCTCGTATAACCGCGATAAAGATCGCGACCTTGATTTTCTTTAAATTCCACTCTATCATAGCGCCATTTCTTAGTTTTATTTTCGGGAACGAACATTTTCATAACACATAGATTGCAATCCCCTCTAAGAAACATAGGATTACCTAGAACTAGAAAATGATTATGATAGATTGGTTAACAAATTAACTAGTAAATAGTAACTCATAACATCCACGTCCATCCGTATTCGTATCAATTGATACCCTCTACCGTGACTTGATATGGAACACAACACTAGTCTTTACTTTCCAATAAAGTTCACACTCCTGAAATAGAACCGTCAAGCTACACACATGTAATACATGTCTCACACAAACATACCTTCTTGTTCTCTATTTCAATCACTCCCCATGTACGATATAATTTTCCTTAAAACAAATCATAGAGGCCCATTTTCGTTCCCTTTGATTTAACCATGCAATATCGACCCATTCCATCAAACGAACTGAATAACCATGACCATGTAAGACCAAGAATACCTTATCTTGTAAAATATGGCCTTAAATTTGGATTTCTTTTTATTACCTCCTCCATGTTCTCGAAAACCAAGTATGAGTTTCATGTTAGTTTCATGTTAGTTTCCTTCAATCGTATTGCATCGCACCCCCTACCGTAGATTTAATTTCGAGGATGAAATTTTTATAAGTTGGGTAGGATGTAAACTCCCTAAACTTTAGATATATTTTTTTATATGTTTTTTTGCTTAAAATATTTTGTAGTAATTTTTTTATTATTAGACTTTTTAGAATTTATATATATTTGGTAGCGAGTTAAATGCTACAATATAGATATGCATGGATAAACATGTGAAAATTTTTGCACTAAATGTCTCAGAAAAATAAGTTTTATTTTCCTGAAAATTTTAAGGAATTTTGATAAAGTTTACTATAAATTTTTTATAATAATTTCCAGCAATAAATAAATAAGTAATTAATACTTGTATTAAATTAGTCAGTTTTATAGCAAGTAACTGCTTCCTTATAAATTTCTAGTCGGCATAATTATGCATAATATTCTTCAAAATGTTTCTAAAATATTTTGGATTTAAGTTTTCTTAAAATATAATCTTGTTTAGATTTAATTTGCGTGTATATATATATATATTTTATATATATATATATATATATATATATATATATATATATATATATATATATATATATATACATATATATATAAGAAGAAAAAAAAATATATATATATAAGAAAAAAGATTATTCTTCAAAATCTTGCGAGTTCAAAAAAAACTCGCGAGATGCAACCAAGCCAGACCCGCGACCCTTCCCTTCCCGAACAGAACAACAACCATAAATATAGAGAAAAAAACAAAACCTAAACCCTAACCAAGTACGCAGACCAGCGCCGCCCCAGCCTAGTGGCGACCCCCCTCCCCCTCGCCTGCGCGCCGGTGTCTCCAAGGGGTAGCATCAACAGGGGCTTCTTTGTTCAGAAAACTGATTGCCAGGTACTCCCTTACGAATTATTTTTCTCCGTAGGTTCTCGATCAATTTTGTTTTTGTAAAGTTCTTTAGAAAGCCCACATAACCCTCTATGAGTCCCTGCAAGAACATTTAATATTCATCGGGGTTTCGACTTTGAAAATCGAGGAGGAAATTAAGGGAAAAAAACTGTCCATTAGAACATAACATTGAACCGTCAACCACCCATCTTGAAGGACCAATTTTGATCGATCTAGTAATAGTTTAAAAAATTTACTTGAACAGAGTTATAAACAACATGTAGCTCTTAAACTCCCTTCTTGCAGTTTAATTTTTCATGCACAATACGCAATTTAGTTTGAATCCAAAGTTTGAGAAAAATTAGTTTTTTAAAACAATCAAATTTAGAAAAATTCTGCAATACGACGTGGGTCCCGCCAAGCTGAGCGACGTGGTCGCAAACCGAAGGCATCGAAAGGTGTGTATCGACTTCGCAGATGTGTGGTCTTTGACGGAATTCAAATTGGTTGTGTGTGCGCGACGAATTTGATGCGAATCCGTCAGAATTTACCATATCGGCCTTTTCGTAAATTCTCTAATTACTTTGTGCACGTTCGTCGAATCGAATCGAAACTTACACCAGCAGGACCATATTATTTTTTTGGCCTTGTATGCCAAGTTTGGTCCGATTCTGAGAAGGTTGATCAGAACACCTATTTGGCGGGCCCGTAACCCGCTCCAACGGGTGAAATTATGCACAACCCACCGGAATCCAACTTTGGACATACGGTTGGGTTCATCTCCTCAACCTAAACCTGTAGACATATAGTTTGATGACTTTAGTGACCGTAGGTTCTGGAACGCATTTCGGTGCAAAATGGGTCTAACGGCGGACATCGTTTTGACCCAAAATTATGATTTTGTCCCTGTTCTAGAATTGGACATTTGGACAGGCATTTTCTAGACATATCTTATATTCCAAACACATTCATGGTATTTATTTCAGCATTCGAGGATGTATGCGGGATTTGGCTTTCATCGCATTACTATTCTGAAGATTCGAGCTATTGGACGTCGCCATTTTGCACAAACCTCAGACAATATATCTTGCCTTAATTACTGTTTATAATTAGTTGCATCTTTCTTTATTTACTGCATATTTATTTCCTATTTATTTTAGATGGATCTATGACTTGCTTAGTTTACTTTATTTTGCTTTCAATTATTTTTCTTGTTTGTCTTTTAATATGCATGTGGACCTAGTCTTAGCGGACTACCGTTTGACCGTGACCCTTGGGAGGGTAAAGACAATTTGATCTATGGGCTACCCAAAACCAAAAGCCGTAGTAATTGCGTACTATGGTAGTCGTGTCGCAACGGTCACTAGCCTCGAGCTATATTTACTAATGGGTTACGTGGGCCGCTAGCCTCGAGTTATGCCGGCTGATAGTATTGGTACTTGACGTGTGCGTGTTGTGAGTTGTTACCTTCTCCTGGGGGAGTCAGCCTTTACCTGTCCATACATTGAGATGTCTTCTAAAATTGCATACAAGAATGGCTAGGAGACCTTAATCAAAGTCATGTCACACCTTATTCTAGTCATGGCATGGGACAATGTAACATCGCGAAATAGTATGCTACCCTTTGTCCTTGTTTGGTTGTCGGGGTAGTCAACTGTTTCGATGATAGGATATTGGGCCGTGTTATGGTTGGGACACTTTACTTTTACTTGTGACTCTATGACATATATTATATTTAATTTATTATGGCATGCTCTTCCTGTGTCTTGTTACGTCCCTCTAAGGACCTGGTGAATTCTCCATGTGTGTGCTTTGTGACTTTTCACTGGTGCTCTAGCCAAGGCCATTTCTTCGAGGATGATTACACTTGGATCGTCTTCGCATCGCTTGACAAAAATTTCTTTATCATATATTTCTCTCTTTTTCGTTGGTAATGGATTTGTCTCCGCCCAACAACTTGTAAATGATAATTCATGAGTTTATTATAAAGTCTTTATTCTTTATTTGCGGATGAGATTAGTATCGTGGTTTACTGCATTTTACAGCTTATGTATACATACGAGGATTCCACATATTAGAGTATACTTCATATGTATGCAGCTGGAAAGTCTACGTACATAGTCCTAAGTATTTTGGGACTGGGGCGTTACACAGACTCCGAGATAGAGTTTACAGTAAGATTCTCAGGGGTCGTTCCAAGAATCTATCAAGGAATCCTAACTGCGATTGAGTAACCTCTCATCCTAATATCCTATTTCCTATATCCTATCGAAGGCTCGTAGTAGTACGACTAAGTCGTCGTGCTACCACAATATCGTACTAATTGTGAATTTCGACCTGCATGGGCTACCACTAAAAATGTCTCACGACCCGCACCCAGTATAGGGGCAAGTGCGTGATAGCGCCCAGCCAACGCCGCAGCATCGACGGTAGAACGCTGTCTAGGTCACTAACTATCAATCTCACACTATGACATAATGTACCTGTCATAGATCTCAACTCCAAAATAGAGGACAAAGTACTATGATAATAATAAATACTCAATCACAATCTAAAGCACGATAAGATATCAAAGAAGTCTAATCAACTACAAAGTCTAAAACATCGACAACTTCTAATACAATATCAAAATATAAGTCTCGTATACAATAACAAAATCTCCTCTATATATACATGTAAAGAGTTCTAACAGGAAATCTAACACAAAGCTAAAAATAGTAACTAAGTCTCTCGGTAATCAGTCATGAGTATCAGGACCCATGGTTGCTATCCCCTCACCGGATACGTAGAATGTGGGACACAAGTCCCCTGAGCAGTCATCTGAAAAATATATCTAGTCGGGATGGAACGAGCATATCTCCTCTAGCAATTCAAATTAAATGACAAAGACTATAAAACAGTTATAGCAAGTAATACTTGATGAACAGAAAAGAATGAGTCAGGAATGGAATAGAACAGCGGCTAACTAAAGTATAAGGAATATAAATATGGTGAACTAGAAGAACATAGCAATAAAGACGGTAAATAAAGATAACCAGACTAGAACAGATGCGATGTGAGTCCAGCCAGTATAATGTGAGTCTGGTAAATATAATGTGAATCCAGTAGAAAGCACTAAACTAGTGTGTTTTAAAATACCGCTTTCGACATGTAAACGACTAGGAGGTCAATACGGCACATCGCACACTTGGCAAGCATGCGATGGCTATCTTATCAGATTAGACCAGTAGTAAATACGGCACATCGTACGCTTGGCCTAGCGGCGACGGCTATCTTTCTATATTATACCAGTAGGGGTTATTCTAGCATGATTAGGAATATTTATATGTCTATTCGAGTATTTTCCTGCCCCAACTAGTACAAGTGAATCCATATTCCGACACATAAATCAAGTACAAGTCCAGCCAGAAAGTAAGTGATGCCAGTAGGTGATTCCAGTAGGTGATTCCAGTAGGTGGTTCCAGTGAGTGATTCCAGGAATAGAGGCCAGACAAGTATAATACATGTGTCGCTAGTAAATAAATCCATAAATACAAAACCGTGTCATCTCACAGACAAGTATAATACATGTGTCGCTAGTAAATAAATCCATAAATACCAAACCGTGTCGTGTCAGAGAATCAGATAATACTATACTAGAAGTTGAATCATAATAATCATCAGATAATAAAAACTATCAGAGAATGTACTAGCCTGAAGTCCTAGGCTGACAATACCAGTCTGTATCTGGACTGGAGTCAAGTCACCTAATATGAAGTATCAATATCATTAGGTGTATTGGAATAAGAATTGAGTAAAATGCACTAATATGATTTTCTTGGCCATTTCTGGATTATGGAAGTCAAATTAGGTCAACTGGGGTCTAACTAGGTCCAACCTAGGTTTCTAGGTCATTACCTTGTCAAATTTCACAAGTATCTATGTATCCTACCTATACCTTAACTTTGCTCATTACCTTACCTTAGTATAGGCATTACCTATTTAGCAATATTAGGACACTAAAATATCCCTTACTCTATTATACCACATCCTATCATACTTGCCCTATCTAACCATACCAAAGGCTATGAAGGTTGACCCTTAGGCTAATGATACCAATACCAATTATATATATCAATACCTTAACCATTCACTATTTCCTATGTAAATCCCATTACC
>JANAVB010006131.1:207500-232500 GCA_029216955.1 Iris pallida | reverse complement strand
ATATATGCTAGTTCCTAATGTATATGTATTATAACCTAAATGTAGTATATGATATTCATATATATCTATGAAGTGTGTTTGTGCCTATACCTATGTATAGGTATATGGGTAACCTAAAGCTAGTGTATTTATATGTTGTGTTAGCTAACATATAACTTATGTAATTGGTCTAGATAGCCTAGTAGTGTTGTGTACTAGCTAGTGTAGGTTGAGTGACCTAGTATAGACTAATGTAGTCTAAATTGGACTAGATAGACTAGCTTGACCTAGTCTAGACTTGGTTGACCTAGTTTGACTTCTAGGGTTGACCAGAGTTGACCAAGAGTTGACTTTGGCCTAGGTTGACCTAGAATCATGTAGAATGCATAGTAGGACTTCATTTTACCATTTTAGACTTGTTGTGACTTATGATGTTCTGATTAGGAGCCAGACACCACTCCTCGGACTGTACTTTCATATTGGACACTCAGATACCAGGCGAGTACATTCTCTGATCATTTCATATCTTGCTTAGAATTATTTTCTGTATTAAATTACTTTACTTGTACTGTCACGTTGGTCACACGGATTGGTACTATATGGATCCCTTCTTGAGATGTTATCCTTAGGGAGCATCGGGTACTACATGTTCTGTGCGTTTCACTTACATGGCGTATCACTATGCTTCATTGGTTCACTGATCACTTGTGACATATACTTTTATGATCACAGAGTCTTCCTTGAATCCTTATCCCATAGATTGGGTTTCCTAGAATCCCCATTTATGGGACATCTATGTACCACCCTTCGGGGGCCTTGCATGGAATCATAACATAACCTGGTTGGATCCTTGTGTATTGATTGGGGGTACGGGGGAGTAGAAGTGGACATGTGAATAATACACCAGTAGTGTAGCATCAGAATCATCCCATGCCATTTACATGTCCATGCTGTACTCTGACTCACTAGCCACATATTAGTTCTCTATTTATAGTGGATATTTCTATTACAACTTTCTCTCTCTGTTTACATACTGCACTTCTTTCAGTACTTGTATCTTACTTTACTGCATGATTATATTTTCTAACCTGCTTTGAACTATTGAGATGTACTGTGCTCACTCCTGTCCTGACTGGACCTATTGAAATATTACAGAGGACGAGGAGGAGGCCTGTATGGACACTTTCTACGGGGCAGCCTTAGATGACACCTGCGAGTTGGACCCTCAGGAGGACCCAGCTCTAGCTGAGGATATCACCCCCATTGCCTAGACTAGACTAGTTAGGCTTATCTTATTTTATGTAGTCCTGAGGCATATTTTAGCTAGACTTTATTCTGTTCTGAGTTGTATATATTCTTTCATTCTGTATCTGAGACCTTGTACCTCTGGATATTTGCTGGGATTATCTTAGACTACTTTATCATCTATTTTTTCTTGAGTTCTATTTCATATCGTGCTATCTCTTCCTTAGTTGTGATTGAGTTTATTTACTGTTATGTCACCCCCATTCGGGGAGTATAAACTGTTTAGACATATATTGTTAGATGTATGTTGACCTAAGACATCGTTCTACCGCCGACATTGCAGCGTAGGCTGGACGTACCCACATCTCGTGCCATTACTCTATGGTGCGGGTCGTGACACATTTTTAGTGGTGGCCCGTGCAGGTCCTAGACTAGAAGTGTAGTGGTATTCGAATTAGAGTATCACTACAGCCTGTAGTAAGATATAGGGCATTAATTTTAAGGTACTCAATCACTTTAGAAAAAATTCTTTTATTGCCATCTAAATCCTTATTGTCAGCTGATCCTTTGAATTTTTTACTGTCCGCCTTTGTTATTTTGCTTCTTTCTCATAAATTGATACTCTTGTTTGTCTATCTTCAGGATGGTAGAGACTCGATCGCAGCGTACCATTCATGGGGATGCTATAGAGGGGACTGCTACCTCCCAGCCAGTACAGCAAGGCCAGGGGACTGCAGCTCCTGCCACCTCTGCTCGTATTGAGACCTCGGTAGTGGCAGCAGGGGGTATGCCTCCACCGGCTCGGAGACAGGACCCAGTCATCGCAGAGGAACCCTTTCAGCAGCCGCCTCCAGGATACGTGGACGCAGCGCAGATGTTCGCGTACTTCCAGCAGGTCATGGACCGACAGCAGGCTCGATAAGATAGGGGCATGGAGTTGGCCCTTACGACGGTTGCAGCTCGACCGGTGGTTCAGCAGCCGAGGACACCGGGGATCGAGCAGTTTCAGAAGATGAGCCCCAGAGACTTTCTAGGGACAGAGGGGATCCTATATGCCGATGAGTGGATCGAACATATAGAGGAAATCTTCCGTCTGGCCAGGATACCAGCAGATCTTCAGATCGAGGCCGCAGCTAGCCGGATGCGAGATCTCGCTCGCACCTGGTATCAGTCAGACCCTAGGATGGGGGTACCTGGGCAGACTTGGGTGCAGTTCAAGGGTTTCGTCAAGAAGAAGCTCTTCCCAGATTCAGCACTCAGAGCCTTGGAGTCGCAGTTCGAGAGCCTAGTCCAGGGGAGCCGTTTAGTGGAGTAGTACGCCGGGGAGTTTGGCCGCTTCGGCAGGTTTGTAGAGGGATTGAACGAGACGGCGAAGGCCCAGAGATTCCGGAAAGGTCTAGTCAAGAAGGTCAAGTCCTTGACCAAGGGCAACCGGGATGCTACGTTCGAGGAGATCTTGACAGGAGCCTTGCTAGCAGAGGATGATCTTGAGCTTAGGCTCAAGAGAGGGCGAGACCCAGTTGGAGGCAGCAGCAGCGGAGGCCAGGCCAAGAGGCCCCACTTTCAGCACCAGCAGATGAGGCAGTTCCAGCCGCAGCCGATTCAGCAGAGGCCAGTTCACCAGCAACAGCAGCCGAGGCAGCACCAGCAGGGCCAGAGGCAGGTTATCACTTGTGCCTACTGCAAGAAGCCCGGGCATGTCGCCAATGAGTGCCGGAAGAGGCTAGGCCAGTGCTTAGTGTGTGGTTCAGCTGACCACCAGATGAGGAAGTACCGTATGGGACGAACAGCCCAGGGAGCAGCAGTCAGAGCTCCAGCAGGCCAGTAGAGGAGACCAGCCATGCCGACGCAGCAGCAGAGGTTCGTCCAGCACCAGCAGCAGGCCAGGAGAGGCCAGCAGGGACGAGGATTTGCCATGGCAGCAGAGGATGCGGAGGCCATCGGAGAGCTGATTGCAGGTTCGATTCTCCTCGACTCCAGTCCAGCTTTTGCATTATTCGATTCCGGTGCTTCGTATAGCTTCATATCAGTATCTTTTGCGATTAGACACGGTATTATAGCTAAATTGTTGCCTAGGACTTACAAGATCACGACCGGGGGTGGCATTATCCTCGTGAGTGATATTTGTAAGGGTCGAAGAGTAGTTTTGGGAGGCCGTGAGTTGGAGGTGAGCCTGCTCGTAATGCCATTGCCGAACTACGATATAGTACTAGGCATGGATTGGTTGAGCAGGCACCACACCAGCATTGATTGCAGAGGGGGTAGAGTTCTCTTCAGAGCGTCGGGGGAGCCAAAGTTCGAGTACTCCAGACGTCAGGCAGAGCAGAGCAGCGGAGTCTTCTGTGGAGTCTCGGTCGAGGAGCAGACGATTCCACACCCCTTGATAGCAGATTATATGGATGTTTTCCCAGAGGAGTTACCGGGATTGCCACCAGACAGAGACATAGAGTTCTCGATAGACTTGGTTCCAGGAGCGGAACCCATTTCTTAGCATGTCTATCGGGTGAACAACAGCGAGCTGGTGGAGCTGAAGAAGCAGGTGGATGAGCTACAGGACAAGGGCTTCATCCGCTCGAGTTCGTCGCCATGGGGTGCACCAGTGTTGTTCGTGCCAAAGAAGGGTGGGTCAGTACGCATGTGTATTGACTATAGGGCACTCAACAACCTCACGATCAAGAACAAATACCCACTACCGTGGATCGACGATCTATTTGACCAGTTGAGCGGAGCTCGGGTATTTTCCAAGATTGATCTGAGGTCGGGATATCACTAGGTGAAGGTGAAGGGGAAGGATATTCCCAAGACCGCCTTCAGGACGCGGTACAGGCTGTTTGAGTTTTTGGTTATGCCGTTTGGGCTAACCAATGCACTAGCAGTGTTTATGAACCTTATGAACAAGGTATTCCACCAGTATCTGGATCAGTTTGTGGTAGTATTCATTGACGACATCTTGATATATTCCAAGACTGAGGAGGAGCACGAGGAGCATTTGAGGATAGTGCTGGAGATTCTCAGGAAGGAGCAGCTTTACGGGAAGCTCTCCAAGTGTGAGTTCTTCTTGGACCGGGTGGACTTCTTAGGGCATGTAGTGACTGGAGATGGTATCTCAGTTGACCCCAAGAATATTATAGCAGTTGAGGCATGGGCAGCGCCGACTTCAGTTTCAGAGATCAGGAGTTTCCTGGGGCTGGCAGGATATTATCGGAGATTTGTGCAGGATTTCTCCCGGGTTGCAGAGCCGTTGACTCGGCTGACCCGGAAGGATGCTGAGTTCGTTTGGTCAGAGGAGTGTCAGGCAGCTTTTGATGAGTTGAAGAAGCGGCTTACTACAGCTCCGATTTTGACATTGCCTTCAGGATCAGGTGGTTTCACTATTTATAGTGATGCTTCAGGGAAGGGGCTGGGTTGCGTCTTGTAGCAGCATGGAAAGGTGATTGCCTATGCTTACAGGCAATTGTGTCCCCACGAGAAGAACTACCCTACCCACGACCTGGAGCTGGCAGCAGTAATATTTGCTCTGAAGTTGTGGAAGCATTATCTGTATGGTGAGAGGGTGGAGATCTTCACAGATCACAAGAGTTTAGAGTATGTGTTCACTCAGAAGGAGTTGAACATGAGACAGCACAGATGGCTAGAGTTGAAGAAGGATTTTGACATCCTACTTCAGTATCACCCAGGGAAGGCCAACGTGGTTGCCGATGCCTTGAGTAGGTATCCGAGAGCCATGTGTTTGACTATGGATCGGCATTTGCTTGTCGACTTGGAGAACCTTGGAATTGAGGTGATCGTGCCCGGAGTGCAGATGCAGTTATGGGGGATGCAGATTCAGTCGGACTTGGTGGAGAGGATCAAGTCGGCACAGTTTGAGGATGTTGCTCTGCGGTGTCTCCGAGAGCAGGTTCGAGCAGGATTGCTGGAGGGCGAGTTTTCTCTTGCAGAGGATGGTGCCTTGAGGCACGGTTCCAGATTATGTGTGCCCAGCGGAGAGCTCAGGGAGCAGGTTATGCAGGAGGCCCACAGATCTCAGTACTCTATACACCCGGGTGCCAACAAGATGTACCGAGATCTGAGGGAGCATGTTTGGTGGTCAGAGATGAAGCGGGAGGTGGCTCGATTCGTGGCTAGGTGTTTGGTCTGTCAGCAGGTCAAGGCAGAGAGACAGAGGCTCGGTGGATTGTTGCAGCCGCTGTCCATTCCTGAGTGGAAATGGGAGCATATCACTATGGACTTCGAATCAGGATTGCCGCGCACACCAGGAGGAAAAGACGCGATTTGGGTCATCGTTGACAGGTTGACCAAATCGGCCCACTTCTTACCATTCAAGGTGGGTATGTCTACAGAGAGGCTGGCGGAGATGTATATGCGGCAGATAGTCAGGATTTACGGAGTTCCGGTCAGCATCGTCTCAGATCGGGATAGCCATTTTACTTCCTATTTCTGGAGGAGTGTACAGACCAGCTTGGGCACTCAGCTCAAGTTTAGTACTGCATACCACCCCCAGACGGACGGACAGTCAGAGCGGACTATTTAGACACTTGAGGATATGCTGCGGACGTGCGCCCTGGACTTTGGAGGTTCCTGGAAGGATCATCTTCATTTGGTGGAGTTTGCTTACAATAATAGTTTCCAGGCCAGCATTGAGATGTCACCTTTCGAGGCTCTGTACGGGCGTAGGTGTCGTGCACCCTTATCTTGGGATGATATTGGTGAGCGAGCTTTACTGGGGCCAGAGATGGTTGTTGGTGCAGCCGAGAAGGTAAAGCTCATCAGGGACAGACTTCACATGGCGCAGGACAGACATCGGCACTGGACCGATAGCCACCGGAGGCCGTTGGAGTTTGAGGTACAGATTAGAGTAGGATTAGATTTAGGTTTGTTTGTTTGTGATTTTGATCATGTTTGTTTATTATAATTAATTGAGACCTTACTTGTGATTAGGTCGAAGACCAGGTTTTCTTGAGGATATCTCCGACTTGTGGTACGATACATTTTGGTGGAGGCGGGAAGCTTAGCCCGCGCTTCATCGGCCCTTTCGTTATCAGCGGGAGAGTCGGTGACGTTGCTTACAGGCTAGACTTGCCGCATGTGCTAGTGGGGGTCCACAACGTATTCCACGTATCACAGTTGAGACGGTACGTGGCTGACCCTAGCCATGTACTCGATCATTCAGAGATAGAGGTTGGGCCTTCTCTCAGCTATCCAGAGCAGCCAGTGGAGATTCTGGATCGACGGGAGAAGGTTCTGAGGAACCAGGTGATACCCTTGGTACGCATCACATGGAGGCATCATTCTCCAGGAGAGTCTACCTGGGAGCGGAAGGATGAGATGCGCGAGCGCTACCCATATCTTTTTGGACCGTGAGGTATACTTTCTATCCTTCTCATCAGTTGTATTTCGCCTTTCAATTTCGAGAACGAAATTCTTTTAAGGAGGATAGATTTGTCACTACTACATTTCTAGTGTGAGGGTATTTTTGACATTTTTGGGGTAATTTAAATTTATTAGAATTTATTTGAATTTATGGGAATTTTTAGGGATTATTTTGGAATTGTTTAGACTAGGTTGACTTTGACTAGTTTTGACCCTTGTAGACCAACCTAGGAGCTAACTGTCACGCCCCAGAACCAGAATACTGGAGAGCGGAGGCAGACATAGCCAGCTACGTATATTGAAATGGAAACCACCTCGATATACGGTCATGGCTATCTAGATATGTGAGGGTTTTCTACAAGCCAACAGTCTCTTATGGTCATGAACAAGCCTAGTGTCTCAATCACCACAAGTAAGTAAAGTCGCAAGATGTATGTTCATTAAATATACAATAATAAGGCGTTCCAAATATTACATATTCAGCTGATCATGAAGCTAGTCGTTACAAAATGGTAGGACTAGCAAGAGTTTAGTCATACATGATCAACCCTAGGATTTGTCAATCATGTTTACAGTCCGTAGGCAGACAGTAAGTAAAAGTGCTTCGAGCTAACAGGTGCTCGTCGGCTAAACGCCTCAAAAGAATAATTTTTACAATAGAGTGAGCGAAACAAAATAGAAAACCCACTCTTGGCCCGGATTCCGTCTAGTGTTCACCATTGGGCTGGAAGCTTGGTAGATCCTCGGGAGCTGCTCCGAAATCTGGCCACACAAAACCAGCTGGGTCAACCCCAGAAAGAGCAAGTGCCACAAGGGGGCCACGAAATAAGAACAAAAGCCAGCAATCAGCACAGAAAATCTAATATTAAAACTAAAATTTACGAAAACATGTCAGGATGATATACGACGAGATAACCATGGAGCTATTCCGATAGCCAGGTTACAACCCGTAAACCAAACAAGGACGGGGGTTGTAACCCTTCATCTGAACAGAACTTGGTTTCCCACCATTTATCGGCAAGATAATAATGCAAGAAATCAAGACAGGGAGCAATCTTGTACTAGAGCAAGACATGGCTAGACTGGTTATACCTCATTCAATCAATCACGGCCAAGCAGATACTACGGCTTACTACTTTAACTAACTAGGGTTATCACAGGCCTAATTACTAACAAGATGCAGTGAGATTGTTCCACAGCCACAAGCCCTGCAGACCATCCAGGTTACCCAGGACGAAAGATTAGGGTTGAATTCAGGTGGGTACATCGTCCAGGAGACGCATGTACCCTTAGGTGACTTAGAGGGTGCAACACCTGACAGTGTGCTGGAAATGCGCCCTACTCGACGGCAGGCTACAAATCCCTGGAGCGCCCAGGTAACGGGATTGCCTGTAGTTGTGTCATCCCTTCATGACTACTGTATTATTCTAGTTATTAGCCTTAATCCATTTTAGTAGGTACTCCTGACCGTGGTACTCAGGAGTCCCATCCTAGACATGATGCAAGACTGGACAAGTAGATTTAACAAACAAGCAAGAAAGAACCACCCACGGTAGCCATACCAAGCCATGTACAATAGTCATTCCAAACATATTAAGTAAAATCAAGTTCATGACAAAAGGCGTAAGGATATAAAATGGGCGTAAAATATCTAATAAAATATCAATATACAGGACAATAGAAGAGTCAAGCTTAAAGAAATAAGACCAAAACTCTAAGAGCCAATGGGTTAAGCAAGGGGTCAGGGGAGCAGCGTAGGTAAAAAGTCACGCACGCTGAGAGAGCAGCGTAGGTGAAAAGTCACGCACGCTGAGAGAGCAGCGTAGGTGAAAAGTCACGCACGCTGAGAGAGCAGCGTAGGTAAAAAGTCACGCACGCTACAGGGAGCAGCGTAGGTGAAAAGTCACGCACGCTACAGGGAGCAGCGTAGGTGAAAAGTCACGCACGCTGAGAGAGCAGCGTAGGTGAAAAGTCACGCACGCTACAGGGAGCAGCGCAGGTGAAAAGTCACGCACGCTGAGAGAGCAGCGTAGGTTAAAAGTCACGTACGCTACAGGGAGCAGCGTAGGTGAAAAGTCACGTACGCTACAGGGAGCAGCGTAGGTGAAAAGTCACACACGCTGAGAGAGCAGCGTAGGTGAAAAGTCACGTACGCTACAGGGAGCAGCGTAGGTGAAAAGTTACGCACGCTCAAGGGACACGCTTCTAACAGGAAGCGTACCCAAGTCGGCGTACGCACGCTAAAGAGCGCGCGCAGCTCAGTGTGCGTAAGCTAAACAGCTCTGCACACTGCTCACTGTCTTCTCCAAACAGCAAGAATACCATGGTTGAACTCAAGGCTACACAGCATCATAACTTGGCCATCCTAACTCCAAATCCGGATTTCCAAAGTTCCAATTTGGGTGGAATTGAATGCTCTTCCACATGGAAACATCAAAACTCATAGAAAACCAACTAAAATAGATCAAAACATGCAAAAATCCAAAAATAGGAAGACTTAGATCTAGAACAATGGAGACTCCGAATCACAAAATGCCCAGAACTAATGTTGATCACCATGTCCTAATCTAGCAAATGGACAAATAAAAGAGGGTTCTCATGTAGTGGCAAGATGCACTTGCCTAGGGTTGGGAGAGTTGTGTAAAGGAAGGAGAAGAAGAAGAAGGAAGGAAATAAATGGTGGTGGTAATGAAGAGAGAGAGTGGTAGGTGGGGAATATAAAGAGGGTGGGTTGTGGTGTGTTGAAGGTGGAGTATAGGTTAAGGTATTCCAATGCATAATAAACCAAATCAAACCAACCCAATCCAACCAATTAAAACCGAACCATGCCAAAAACCCAAAATACGAGAAATACCAAAATTCTACAAGTTGAGAAAAATAAAAAAAAAATACATGCCAAAATCCAGATACGAGTATAAATACGAAATACGGGAAATGAGGGTGACAACTCTACCCACCTTAAAAGAATTCCGTCCTCGGAATTTAATCAAGGAGCTAGAGATTGTCACGACAAGCTACATTAAGCACAGGCAAGTTACACTAAGCAGTTCAATCATACAATCATACAATGCAAGCAAGGAAGGGAAAACGTAAGGCATAAGAAAGACATTATACCTCACGAGTCAAACAGGTAGGGATATCGCGATCGGATGTCGTCCTCACGCTCCCACGTTGACTCACCTAGAGAGTGATGACCCCAAGCAACACGGACTAATTTAATAGTCTTGTTCTTGAGTATCTTCTTCCGCCGATCCAATATAGACACGGGCCTCTCCTCATACGAAAGGTTGGTGCCAACAACCAATTCCGAATGGTCTAGGATGTGGCTCGGATCCGGAATATACCGTCGTAATTGGGACACATGGAATACATCATGCACCTCACTTAGCGATGGCGGAAGAGCGAGACGATAGGATACATCTCCTACTCGCTCTAGAATATCGAACGGCCCTATATACCTAGGACTAAGCTTTCCCCGCATGCCAAAGCGAATGACGCCGCGGTTAGGCGAGATCCTAAGGAATACATGGTCGCCGACAGCAAATTCTAAGGGACGCCGATGAGTATCGGCCCAATGGCGCTGGCGGTCCTAGGCAACTCGGAGGTGATCTCTGACCTTCCTGACCACTTCAACCGTCTGGGAAATCAATTCGGATTCGAGCATCTGCCTCTTCCCGACATCGTCCCATGCTAGCGGAGATCTGCACTTCCTGCCATAAAGAGCCTCGAATGGTGCCATCTGGATACTGGCCTGATAACTGTTGTTGTACGAGAATTCCACCAGGTGGAGATGATTCTCCTATGAACCACCGAAGTCAAGGGTGCAAGATCTCAATATATCTTCAAGAGTCTGGATTGTGTGCTCTGATTGACCATCCGTCTGTGGGTGATAAGCTGAGCTGAACTGAAGACGAGTCCCCAAACTCTTCTGCAAGCTGCGCCAAAAGTGTGATGTGAATCTTGAATCCCTGTCTGAGGTGATGCTGACTGGCACACCGTGAAGCCTGACGATCTGCCTGAGGTATATCTCTGCTAGCTGCGCCGTCGACTGTCCAACTCTGAATGGGAGAAAGTGTGCCACCTTGGTAAGCCTATCCACAATTACCCAAATAGCATCTCTACCGGCCGGAGATCTGGGCAATTCGGTCACGAAATCCATGGTTATATGTTCCCATTTCCATTCTGGGATCGGTAAGGGTTGAAGAAGTCCAGCGGGCCTCTGATGTTCAGCTTTAACCTGTTGGCAAACCAAACACCGAGAGACAAACCGGGCTATCTCCCTCTTCATGCCATTCCACCAAAAATGCTGACGAATATCACGGTACATCTTCGTACCACCCAGATGAATAGAATACTGTGAACTGTGGGCTTCTGTCATGACTTCCTGTCTGATGTCTCCACTAGGTACACAAAGACGAGTGCCGTACCGAAGGGTACCATCTTCATGGATACATAACTCTGGCCTTCTTCCTGCTTCACACTCTGCTCTGAGTCGCTGAAGCTTGGAATCTGCTGACTGCGCCATCCGGATCCTCTTAACTATGCTGGACTGAACCTGTAGACTGGCCATCAATGCCACACTGGTTGGAAGAACCACTTCAATTCCCATCTTCTGAAGATCTGCCAATAATTCTGGTTGCGCCGTCAGGAAATAAACTTCGGCTCTCCTGCTCAATGCATCTGCTACAACGTTGGCCTTTCCGGGATGATACTGCAAATCCACATCATAGTCCACCAGTAGCTCGAGCCATCTTCTCTGCCGCATATTAAGGTCCTTCTGGGTGAAAACATACTTCAGGATCTTATGATCAGTAAAGATCTCCACTCTATCTCCGTACAAGTAGTGTCTCCACAATTTCAAAGCAAACACTACCGTCGCCAATTCCAAGTCGTGGGTCGGGTAATTCTTCTCATGATCACGTAGTTGTCGTGACGCATAAGATATTACCTTCCCATGCTGCATCAAGACACACCCCAATCCTCTGCCTGAAGCGTCGCAATAAACTGTGAATCCTTCGGTCCCATCTGGAAGGGTGAGAATGGGAGCCGTTATCAAACCTCGCTTCAACTTCTCAAATGATTCCTGACACTCTGCTGTCCAAACAAACGACACATCCTTGCGGGTCAACTGGGTCATCGGTGCTGAAATCCTTGCGAAATCTGAAACGAACCGCCGGTAGTAGCCGGCCAATCCAAGGAAGCTGCGAACCTCTGCTACTGAGCTGGGTACCGGCCATGACTCAATAGCCACAATCTTCTGGGGAACCACTTCCACTCCTCCTCGGGTAATGATGTGACCCAAGTATGAAATACGATCGAGCCAGAACTCGCATTTACTGAACTTGGCGTACAACTGATGCTCCCTAAGCGTCTGTAGGACAACTCTGAGATGATGCTCATGCTCTACTTCACTCTTGCTGTAGACCAGGATATCATCTAGGAACACGATCACAAATTGGTCCAAGTAAGGCATAAAAATGCGATTCATGAGGTCCATGAATACTGTCGGCGCATTGGTCGCTCCAAAGGGCATAACAAGGAACTCCCAATGTCCATACCTCGATCTGAATGCTGTCTTCGGGATGTCCTGCTCTCTGACTCTGATCTGGTGGTATCCCGACCGCAAGTCGATCTTCGAGAACACTGAAGCCCCTCTGAGCTGATCAAACAAGTCATCTATCCTCGGAAGAGGATATCTGTTCTTGATTGTCACCGAATTCAAGGTACGATAATCAACACATAGCCTGGACGTACCATCCTTCTTTTTCACAAGAAGAATCGGGGCTCCCCAAGGCGATCCACTTGTACGGATGAATCCCTTGGTCCTTAGTTCTTCAATTATTTTGTATAAAATTTCCAACTCTGAAGGCGCCATCCTGTAGACTCGCTCTGATACTGGTGTTGTCCCGGGAATCAAGTCTATAGTGAACTCAATCTCCCGCTCCGGCGGCATCCCTGGAAGCTCCTCTGGAAAGATATCTGGAAACTCTTCAACTATCCGGGGTAACTGCACTGCTGCTACTGCCATCCGCAATGCTGGAGAAGATGGCTCTACTGCGCCTCTGGAAAACGAAAACTCTGGCTCGTCGGGGATACTAAAGATAACTCTGCCAATATGGCAGTCTATCCTAGCATACTGGTTCCTCAACCAATCCATGCCTAGGACTACATCATAATCTGCCATAGAAAACTCTATAAATCTAGCGGAGAACTTTCTACCTCTAACTACGATCCGACACGAGGAAAACACTCGATCTACTCCCACAAGACCATTACCAGTAAGTATATTAAGTCTCACTGATACTGACTCGGGCTCCAATCCTATCCGTGTCGCGAATCATGCAGACATAAATGAATGCGATGCACCAGAATCAAATAATACAGACGCTGGAGAGGAGTTGACGAGAATAGTACCTGCCACTACCTCACCTGGTGCAACTTCTTCTTCCATAGCCATCATCATGGCCTGACCTTGTCCTCTGGCTGCTGGTCCCCTCTGCTGGAAACCTCTCTGCCTATTCTGGGTCTGAGCTTGGGCTTGTGCATACTGCTGGGGGTGCTGTTGCTGGAATGCCTGAGACTAAGGCGGCAAGGGCCTCGAAGACTGATACTGCTGCTGCTGAACTGGTGCTGGGGCCGGTCCTCTCACCGAAGAGCTAGAAGGGTTGGATGCAGATGAACCACCCCTATTCGGGCAAGCCCCAACCCTATGATCTGCTGCTCCACAAGCCAGGCACAATCCCTGCGCCCTGCGGCAGTCTACCACCACATGCCCTGGCTTCCCGCAAGGAGAACATCCCAACGCGGAAGTCTGCTTCTGCTTCTGCTGCTGCGGGTACGTCGGGGTCGAATGATGAACCGACATTACCGAGGCCGCCCGCCTCGGAATCCTAATGGTCAAACTTTTAGCTGCCGGGGCTGGAGCTGATGATTGGTGCATCTGACTATGGGACCGCTTCCTACCTCCGGTCCTATCCACGATCCTCTGGGAGGTATACTCATGCCTCCTAGCTGCTCTCAAGACCGCATCGAACGTCTGGTGCTCGAACTGCTCAACCGCCAACAAGATCTCCAAATGCAGTCCCTGCTGGAACCGCTGGGCTCTATCGAGCTCGGTTGCCACCAAGGTGGGGGCAAACCTACTCAGCCTAGAAAACTCGGTCGCATAACCATCGACCGTCCTGCCTCCTTGCTTCAAGTTGGTAAATCTGGTCTGCAGGTCGTACCGAGCCACAGCATCAAAGTACTTCATCTGGAATCGCTCTCTAAATACTGCCCAAGCAATGGGTGCCACTAATCCCATGGCCTGTGCCGCCCACCAATTACGAGCTAAATTCAACAACTGCAGGCGTACCACCGCCACCTTCTCATTCTCAGGTGTCCTGGCTGCTTCCAGAATCACCTTGGTATCCTGAAGCCATGCATCCGCGGCAATCGCATCCTCGCTGCCGTCGAAGAAAGGAGGGTTCAAGCGCTTGAAGTTGTTGGCCGCCTGGTTCCCTGGATATCCGCCTCGGGTCAAAGCATCTTGAACTGTCTGGTGCAGGGCGTCGCTTCGACGATCCTGGGAAGCTTTCAAGGTTCGGATGAGGCCTACTAAGGTACCACCATCTGGCTCTGCGGGCTGGACGGGCCGAACTGGTGACTCTCCTCCCGTAGGCACAACTCTGGAGGCTACCCCGGAATGCTGGGCTTGATCTCCGGGTTGCTGCTGATCTGCAGAAAGTGCTCCAACTCGTCGATCGGTAGGACCAGATACAGTGCCGCTGAAGAAGACGACACAGGGAACAATAAGGAAAGGACCAGGACAGATCAACGATATAAGCACAGGATCAGGGCAAGAATCCAGGAATTCAGAGGATACGAACAGAGATCAAGGACGAGTACTGATTGAGACATCTATCTGGTAAACCCCCACACATCTTGATTTACAAGACCTGCATGGGCCACCACTTAAACCATGTCACGCCCCAGAACCAGAATACTGGAGAGTGGGGGCAGACATAGCCAGCTACGTATATTGAAATGGAAACCACCTCGATATACGGTCACGGTTGTCTAGATATGTGAGGGTTTTCTACAAGCCAAAAGTCTCTTATGGTCATGAACAAGCCTAGTATCTCAATCACCACAAGTAAGTAAAGTCGCAAGATGTATGATCATTAAATATACAATAATAAGGCGTCCCAAATATTACATATTCAGCTGATCATGAAGCTAGTCGTTACAAAATGTTAGGACTAGTAAGAGTTTAGTCATACATAATCAACCCTAGGATTTGTTAATCATGTTTACAGCCCGTAGGCAGACAGTAAGTAAAAGTGCTTCGAGCTAACAGGTGCTCGTCGGCTAAACGCCTCAAAAGAATAATTTTTACAATAGAGTGAGCGAAACAAAATAGAAAACCCACTCTTGGCCCGGATTCCGTCTAGTATTCACCATTGGGCTGGAAGCTTGGTAGATCCTCGGGAGCTGCTCCGAAATCTGGCCACACAAAACCAGCTGGGTCAACCCCAGAAAGAGCAAGTGCCACACGAAATAAGAACAAAAGCCAGCAATCAGTACAGAAAATCTAATATTAAAACTAAAATTTACGAAAACATGTCAGGATGATATACGACGAGATAACCATGGAGCTATTCCGATAGCCAGGTTACAACCCGTAAACCAAACAAGGACCGAGGTTGTAACCCTTCATCTGAACAGAACTTGGTTTCCCACCATTTATCGGCAAGATAATAATGCAAGAAATCAAGACATGGAGCAATCTTGTACTGGATCAAGACATGGCTAGACTGGTTATACCTCATTCAATCAATCACGGCCAAGCAGATACTACGGCTTACTACTTTAACTAACTAGGGTTATCACAGGCCTAATTACTAACAAGATGCAGTGAGATTGTTCCACAGCCACAAGCCCTGCAGACCATCCAGGTTACCCAGGACGAAAGATTAGGGTTAAATTCAGGTGGGTACATCGTCCAGGAGACGCATGTACCCTTAGGTGACTTAGAGGTTGCAACACCTGACAGTGTGCTGGAAATTTGCCCTACTCGACGGCAGGCTACAAATCCCTGGAGCGCCCAGGTAACGGGATTGCCTGTAGCTGTGTCATCCCTTCATGACTACTGTGTTATTCTAGTTATTAGCCTTAATCCATTTTAGCAGGTACTCCTGACCGTGGTACTCAGGAGTCCCATCCTAGACATGATGCGAGACTGGACAAGTGGATTTAACAAGCAAGCAAGAAAGAACCACCCACGGTGTCAAGACAGGTCAAGCTAAGTCATCAGGTCATGTCAAGTCAGGAGTGCGCCGTCACGGGCCACTAGCAAGTTATCAAGATAAATCATGTCAGGGTACTTGTCGGGAGTGCACCACGACGAGCTACTATCATGTCAGGTTGGTCATGTCAGGAGTGCACCACTACGGGTCACTTGCCGTGTTATGCTAGTTCCTTGCCATACCAAGCCATGTACAATAGTCATTCCAAACATATTAAGTAAAATCAAGTTCATGACAAAAGGCGTAAGAATATAAAATGGGCGTAAAATATCTAATAAAATATCAATATACAGGACAATAGAAGAGTCAAGCTTAAAGAAATAAGACTAAAACTCCAAGAGCCAATAGGTTAAGCAAGGGGTCAGGGGAGCAGCGTAGGTGAAAAGTCACGCACGCTGAGAGAGCAGCGTAGGTGAAAAGTCACGCACGCTGAGAGAGCAGCGTAGGTGAAAAGTCACGCATGCTACAGGGAGCAGCGGAGGTGAAAAGTCACGCACGCTACAGGGAGCAGCGTAGGTGAAAATTCACGCACGCTACAGGGAGCAGCGTAGGTGAAAAGTCACGCACGCTGAGAGAGCAGCGTAGGTGAAAAGTCACGCACGCTACAGGGAGCAGCATAGGTGAAAAGTCACGCACGCTGAGAGAGCAGCGTAGGTGAAAAGTCACGCACGCTACAGGGAGCAGCGTAGGTGAAAAGTCACGCACGCTCAAGGGACACGCTTCCAACAGGAAGCGTACCCAAGTCTGTGTACGCACGCTAAAGAGCGCGCACAGCTCAGTGTGCGTAAGCTAAATAGCTCTGCATACTGCTCACTGTCTTCTCCAAACAGCAAGAACACCATGGTTGAACTCAAGGCTACACAGCATCATAACTTGGCCATCCGAACTCCAAATCCGGATTTCCAAAGTTCCAATTTGGGTGGAATTGAATGCTCTTCCACATGGAAACATCAAAACTCATAGAAAACCAACTAAAATAGATCAAAACATACAAAAATCCAAAAATAGGAAGACTTAGATCTAGAACAATGGAGACTCCAAATCACAAAATGCCCAGAACTAATGTTGATCACCATGTCCTAATCTAGCAAATAAACAAATAAAAGAGGGTTCTCATGTAGTGGCAAGATGCACTTGCCTAGGGTTGGGAGAGTTGTGTAGAGGAAGGAGAAGAAGAAGAAGGAAGGAAATAAATGGTGGTGGTAATGAAGAGAGAGAGTGGTAGGTGGGGAATATAAAGAGGGTGGGTTGTGGTGTGTTGAAGGTAGAGTGTAGGTTAAGGTGTTCCAATGCATAATAAACCAAATCAAACCAACCCAATCCAACCAATTAAAACCGAACTATGCCAAAAACCCAAAATACGAGAAATACCGAAATTGCACAAGTTAAGAAAAATAAAAAAATACATGCCAAAATCTAGATACGAGTATAAATACGAAATACTGGAAATTCGGGAAATGAGGGTGACACTAACCCTAGTTAGTATGGACTTGGTTAGGTTATACGACTCTAGTCTAATCCTTGGTTTGGTCATTAGACTCTAGTTAGCATTAGGAATTAGAAAGTCATAAGTCATGGCTTATGATTTAGAACCTTTATTAAATCAATTCAAACCATAGCCTTGTAGGTTGGCCTAAAGCCCAAGACAATTTTCAAACCCTAATCCCTAGACATTGTGGCCGGCCACCCCTATCATCATTGAGATCATCACCCTATAAGTACTCTCCTATTTTAGGGTTTCCTCTTTCTTAGGAAAGCTCAAAGTTTAAGGAAAGGTTTGTTCCTACTTCTTTTAATCCCTAGATTCCCATTCCATTTTCTTTTTCATTCAAATCTCTTCCATTAGGTTCTAATATACCTATTCTTGCTGATTTTGAAGTTTCAGTTCAGTTTGTGGTGATTTGATTGGATTGGGACATCAAGGAGAAGAGCTCTAGAAAGGGGGTTTTTCTTGAAAGTTCAAGTATAGGTAACTTACTCATTTCTCCATGAAATTCTGATTTCTTTACATATTTAGGAAGCCCTAGGAGTCCCCTAAGTGTCTGCATTGGTTTCGTGTCAGATTACATAGGTTTCGTGTCCGTTTGGATACGTATCAGAGGTTGTCCCTAGGTGTTTGTCGAAATGCCTCAAAGGGCATTTCGATTTCTTTTATGTAATGTTTTTAAATAGAAATTTAGGTTTTAATATTGCTTTTGGATTTCTGACATCTGTGGTGGATTTGTGTCGGGTTGTGTCGGTTTTGACGCGTGGACACGTGCTGTTCACACGCGCGCGCGCTCGGGTTCTGTCCCCTGCTACTCGGGGGTTCCCCAGGACACGACACGCGATGGGTTGACACGAAATTTTGTAGGATCAATGGGACATATTCTGTCATCATGCTCTCCAAATTTCTTTGGGTCTCGTACATTGATTAGGAAGTTATTCATCGTGCACGGGGCTTACACTGACACTGTGTACTGTTTTCTTCACTCACTGATACGGCTCTAATTCTCAGACACGACGACACGAGGACACGATGCAGTCACTTAGACACGAGCACCTAGACCTAGCCTAGGTGGGGACACGACCATGAGGCCTAGTTTGGCCTGTGTCGTGTGTGCGATACGAGTGCACGTGTGCACGAGACAGTGCACTGGACAGTGCACTGTTGAACCCGAATTGAGTTTTCCTTTGTTTGGACACGTTTATGTCCTCGTGTTTGGACACAATGACACTGTTGGACATGTACACAACCTGTAGATGGGTTACCAACCTTTGATTTGGTATTTTAGATTAATTTTGTTAATCAATTCTCTATTTTTCCCAATTTCTGAAACTGTGAAACCAGTTTTCCATTTCCAGTTTTTCCAGTATTCTAATGTGAACTTTGCCAATCGTTTTAGCCCATTTAATTACTATTATTGCATGATTTAATACCTAATATAGTTTACCTATATGTGATCTATGTATGTGTCAATTTTGTATTGATTTGGTGGGTTTTTGATTTCGAAATTGGGCTAGGATAGTGTAAACTGAACTAAACTCAGTTTTATGATTTTGATTTGGTTTTCCTATTTCCTGTGCAGTTTAGGATTGAACTAAAATCATAAACTATAGTAACTGCTTTAGACTGTTTCTTTTGAGTTCAATTATGAACTAGGAAACGTTTTCTGTGTTGTATCAAATCTGAGAATTGTGTAGACTGAACTGAGATCTAAGTTTGGGTTTAAAACTGGAATGGGACTGACCCTTTACTGTTTTGCATGTGCATAGCTCATTTTCTCTGTTCAGTCCAGTGCTCTCCCACACACACACAGCCCTCCTCATGTATATTTCACTCACCCTCACCTAGACACATATCTCACATCACCCTCATGACACTGTTATTCTCCACACACATAGTGATACACACATCTCCCTACACACATTCACATACACATCTAATTCCTTTTCCTGTCACATGTCCAGTGCACCCTCTACACACACACACAGTCTATGGTACTCTCTCTCTCTCTCTCTCTCTCTCTCTCTCTCTCTCTCTCTCTCTATTTCCTATTCTTCCTAATGGTAGGTTGATGTATATTTATGTATGCTATATATTTATATGTAGTGTATACCTATATGCATATATGTTGAGCCTATATCTATATATATATATATATATATATATATATATATATATATATGCTAGTTCCTAATGAATATATATGCTAGTTCCTAATGTATATATATGCTAGTTCCTAATGTGTATGTATTATAACCTAAAATGTAGTATATGATATTCATATATATCTATGAAGTGTGTTTGTGCCTATACCTATGTATAGGTATATGGGTAACCTAAAGCTAGTGTATTTATATGTTGTGTTAGCTAACATAAAAATATATATATATATATATATATATATATATATATATATATATATATATATATATATGCTAGTTCCTAATGAATATATATGCTAGTTCCTAATGTATATATATATATGCTAGTTCCTAATGTGTATGTATTATAACCTAAAATGTAGTATATGATATTCATATATATCTATGAAGTGTGTTTGTGCCTATACCTATGTATAGGTATATGGGTAACCTAAAGCTAGTGTATTTATATGTTGTGTTAGCTAACATATAACTTGTGTAATTGGTCTAGATAGCCTAGTAGTGTTGTGTACTAGCTAGTGTAGGTTGAGTGACCTAGTATAGACTAATGTAGTCTAGATTGGACTAGATAGGCTAGCTTGACCTAGTCTAGACTTGGTTGACCTAGTTTGACTTCTAGGGTTGACCAGAGTTGACCAAGAGTTGACTTTGGCCTAGGTTGACCAAGAATCATGTAGAATGCATAGTAGGACTTCATTTTACCATTTTGGACTTGTTGTGACTTGTGCTGTTCTGATTAGGAGCCAGACACCACTCCTCGGACAGTACTTTCATATTGGACACTCAGATACCAGGCGAGTACATTCTCTGATTATTTCATATCTTGCTTAGAATTATTTTCTGCATTAAATTACTTTACTTATACTGTCACGTTGGTCACACGGATTGGTACTATATGGATCCCTTCTTGAGATGTTATCCTTAGGGAGAATCGGGTACTACATGTTCTGTGCGTTTCACTTACATGGTATATTACTATGCTTCATTGGTTCACTGATCACTTGTGACATATACTCTTATGATCACAGAGTCTTCCTTGAATCCTTATCCCATAGATTGGGTTTTCTAGAATCCCCATTTATGGGACATCCATGTACCACCCTTCGGGGGCCTTGCATGGAATCATAACATAACCTGGTTGGATCCTTGAGTATTGATTGGGGGTACAGGGGAGTAGAAGTGGACATGTGAATAATACACCAATAGTGTAGCATCAGAATCATTTCATAGTGTAGCATCAGAATCATCCCATGCCATTTACATGTCCATGTTGTACTCTGACTCACTAGCCACATGTTAGTTCTCTATTTATAGTAGATATTTCTATTACAGCTTTCTCTCTCTGTTTACATACTGCACTTCTTTCAGTACTTGTATCTTACTTTACTGCATGATTATATTTTCTAACCTGCTATAAACTGTTGAGATGTACTGTGCTCGCTCCTGTCCTGACTGGACATGTTAAAATATTACAGAGGACGAGGAGGAGGCCTGTCTGGACACTTTCTACGGGGCAGCCTTAGATGACACCTGCGAGCTGGACCCTCAGGAGGACCCAGCTCTAGCTGAGGATATCACCCCCATTGCCTAGACTAGACTAGTTAGGCTTATCTTATTTTATGTAGTCCTGAGGCATGTTTTAGGACTTTATTCTGTTCTGAGTTGTATATATTCTTTCATTCTGTATCTGAGACCTTGTACCTCTGGATATTTGCTGGGATTATCTTAGACTACTTTATCATCTATTTTTCCTTTAGTTCTATTTTATATCGTGTTATCTCTTTCTTAGTTGTGATTGAGTTTATTTACTGTTATGTCACCCCCATTCGGGGAGTATAAACTGTTTAGACATATATTGTTAGATGTATGTTGACCTAGGACAGCGTTCTACCGCCGACACTGCGGCGTAGGCTGGACGTACCCACGTCTCGTGCCCTTACTCTAGGGTGCGGGTCGTGACAAATGTAAACATTTGTCTAAATACCAATCGAACTCAGAATTATAGACTAAACTAAACATCAACTCAGATATCTGAGTTAAATCACAAAATAGATATCAATATCCTAAGACCAAACTCAAATTGAAACCCGATACAACACAACCCAACTCAAAACCCAAAATCTAAAATATACAACTAGAACTCGTGAAACTTGGCAAACACAAAGGTATACACATGTGTGTCATGCTCGTGTACTCACAGGGTCGAACCCGTGTCCGTATCATGTCTAATCAGTATATATCGCATGGGCACATACGCGCATGTATAGACAAGTGCTCGTGGGCACGTGTCGCGCTCAATAGAATGCCACATGCAACACGATGAGCCTCGTACTCGTGCACGTAGCTAGATGGGGTCTAGGTCTAGGTGTGCACCACCTTGACATGTGGACACGTGGTGTCCATGCGTTGTACGAGACGCATATCGGGGAGGGCTGTGCGCGCGTGCACGATATCAGTCGAATCAGTGCTGACGCGATAACTTCGCGCATACTTCAACAAAATCTCGTAAAATTTCACGAGCACGTGGGAAGAGGTTGCCCCCATGCATCCATAAAATTTCACATGAAATCGTGTCCTATGCATCGAGTTATGATACTCAGACTGCAGGACAGTGCAAGGGCTGAACGCACGTGCGCGTGGGGCCTCGTGGGCGCGTGTCGACGTCCGTAGCTTGCGACAAGAGCCACGTCGTACCACATGGTCGAGTCTAGGGCTAGCCTAGGTCTAGGGCTACGTGTCCATGGTCCTGGTTCGTTTTTTTGTCACATCGTGTCTGCGAACGAAGGCCGTGTCAGTACTGTTTTCCGCGGCCGTACACGATTCAGCCGAACCAGTGCGGCTTCAATTTCCCCGCTCACGCTCCATGAAACGTTGTAAATTTTTAGAAGCATGTGGGCAGAGGTTGCCCCCACGTGTCCATCAAATTTCACATGAAACCCTATCCTGTGCGTCGAGTTACGGCACTCGAACAGCAGGACACGTACGGGGCTGTGCACGGTTCTCGTGCACGCGTGTCCGTATCCGATTTGGACACTAAAAACGTGCCAAAATGAGATCTGTCTTCATGAAATTTGTTTCAAATATACACAGCAACAAATATGTGAAAACAGAAACGAAAAATACAAACTTTTAATTCTAAGCGGCATTTCGTCGAACATGTGTCCCAATACACCGACAAGCGTTCGATACGCCTATCAAACGGCTACGAAATCCTACCAAACTACATGTTCAGGTCCAGAGTACCTACATGGATGCATCTACAAAGAAAAATTCGAATTTACAGGTGTTTAGAGGGGTTTACCTATTGAGAGTCAATATCTCAATAAAACGAGCCTCCAAACGCGTCGATGCCGATTTCCTCCGGTTCAATGCCTCTGATCCCTTGCTAGCAAGTCTCCAGCAGGTTCCTCTCCTCCCAACGATCACAACGTACTTCGTTTGGATGGATTTAGATGAGAAATGAGAAAGTTGGACTTTTGGAGGAGAAGGGAGTTTCTAGGGTTTGAGAAGCTTGACGGCTACAAGCATATAACTCCAAGAGGGGAGGTTATGTTTGTGGCTAGCTAGGGGTTAGCTAGGGTTAGATTAGGGTTTGCTATGGGCCACCATGCAATTAAAGTCCACATGAAGCCCATTAGCAAAAAGGCCAAAAAGCTTCATGTTAAAAATAGCCTAAAATGCATTAAATTATTTCCTAAATTGGACTAATGCTCTAATTTGAATTCTAATAAGCCAAATAAGTCTCTAATCACATGGTTAGTCTTCTAATCAAGGTTAGCTAAGGTTAAGCCATCTGCTAATACCAAAGGCACTAATCAAAACTAAAACACCAATCTATTTAATAATAAAAATAATCAAAAATACCAAAAATCATACAATTACTAAAATACCCTTATTTAGAAAAGTGGAAGTGACAAATCTACCCTCCTTAAAATAATTTCATCCTCGAAATTAAAGTGGTCGTACTCCTTCTAGGTCAAACCCCCAAAAATCATAGTGTAAAGAAAACTTATCTAAATCATGTAGTTGGAAAGATATCATACAGGGTTATGGAAGGTAATATCAGTCTGAGGTCTCATCTAGCTATTATAGTTATACTAGATCAAAAGAAGTTATAAGGTATCAAATTATACAAACAATATGGTAGGGTACAGTAATCATCAAGACAGGCTAAGGTATAGGTCAAGAACTCACCTCTTCTAAGTCTGGTGGCTGGAACTCTCTCCTGGAGATAGGCATCGACTAAGGGCAGATACAGTAGAACAATGTAGCATCCTGTGTCCAGCTGTCCCACAGAACAGGCACAATCCTAGTCTCTCCCTACAGTCCTTGCATATGTGCCCAAGCTTCTTACAGAAGGCGCGGGTTGGCACTCGCTTAACTGGCCTCTGCTGGACAGGAATCTGAACTAGATAGGCTGGTCTAGGCTGGAAGCCTGGGTACTCCTGAGGCTCTGGGTATATACTGCTCCTCGCTCTCTTGGGGCTACGCTCTCCCCTCGAATGCATGTAATCCCATAACAGTTGGATACTGAGACTCTGCTCTCTCATAAGCTCGGCCTGTAGTCTCTGTACCTTCCACACATCCTGAAGAAGTCTGTAAATCTGAGCCCCATCAGGAATGGCATGGGGTACCACTCCAGGAGGCAAAGGGAGGCCCTCAGTCTCCGTATGAACTGCAGCCCTCTCCTGAAGGATAGGAGATGGAGGAAAACTCTCCGGTGAGGCTGTTAATACCTCTTGAGCAATGGAAGGAGGAAGCACAATCTCGATCTCATCCGGAACTGTAGCTATGCACTGGGGATAGGCTCTGGTCATGGGAGCCATACTAAAAAAGATAAGAAAAATAATAAATCATCAAGGCTGTAAGGCAGTCTATCATCCAATATGAAAACTAGTAATTATCAAAAATAACTGAGAATTAACTATATAGGATTACTATTCCAAAGATGATCAAAATTGAAAGTTAAAGCACAATTGGTAATAGCTTTTGAAATCCAATCATGATATATATAAAAGAAATTTAGTCTCGACACGAGCTAAGTTGATCAATTTCTGGGTAAATCAAGATTGGGTAAGATGAGGAACAAGGTCATCGAAATCTGAGCATAAGCATCAAAGGATGGAGATCCAGGTCACAATTTAAATTTAATTCAATTGAGTACGACCCAAGATATTAATATGATAAGAAAAGATGACCACAGTCGATTGGTCGTGATCAAGGGAGTTAGGATTCAATGATATTGAAAACATAAAGGATGATGCAAGGATATGGGAGTAAGTCAATTTCCTCTATTTGATAGGGAAACCAAAAGACAAGGTTTCATAGGAAAGTCAAGTTAATCATCTCCCTCTGATACTATCAAGTTTATCTAGTTATCATTTGCCAATCATATTTTTATCTCACAAGTCCCAATATGAAAATCAACCTTTATATGACTACCACCAAAATTATACTCTGCCGTCATAAAG